>JAUZSV010444429.1:0-17327 GCA_034780495.1 Parotocinclus cesarpintoi | reverse complement strand
GCACCCCAAAATTAGTTAAGAACAACTGGTTTGATGCCCGAAACATTTTGGCTGTTAACCAGTGTAATCAATAATTAATAATCAATGTCCATCACCTGATTAAACCGTAACTACACTGCTGACAGAAATTAATAAAATAATTAATGAAAACACTAATAAAGCAACTAAAAATAAAATACTGCATATATAGAGAGTATCAATCAAATTACTGTTCATTCATTCATTCATTCATTTTCATTCCAGCTTAATCCAGGTCTGGGTTGTGGTGTGCCTGGGTCTATCTAACCGGCAGCACGGGGCACAAGGCGGGAATCAAGCTGAGACAGGGTCCCAATCCCGGGCACTTCGGAGATGTATGTTTTTTTAACATGGGAAGAAACTGGAGTACTTGGAGCAAACTCATATAGACATGAGGAGAACATGCCAACTCCACAGAGTCCAGGCTGGGAATCGACCCATGGACCTTTGGATTAGCTTAAATCCTGGTTAAATACGACACGTTTCATGAGTGAGACCTAAACTAGGTCGGCTTTGTGAACTTCACCTTGGATAATCCTGGGTGACGTTCAGAAGTTCGACGTCTTTTCACCTCGTTCTACAACTTCTGGAGGATCTGAGGAACGGGGAGCCCCCATTATGATTGCTACGTGGCTGCGGGATGTCTAGGGGCCGAGAACCGAGAACAGCATGAATCTTGGAGAGAGATGCAAAATTAAAAGCTAGAGGAGGGAAAAGACTTCAAAGCCTGGGCGGAGAAAAACAACAGAGAAGATGCAGCAAAACAAAAGAAAAGAAATCGGTCGAGGAAAAGGAGAAGACTTTCTAAAGCTGAAGGAGGAATTACGGGCAAAAAAACGTCCAGACCTTTAAACCTCAACCTCTCATCACCAACGGTCCTACTCTCTTCTCCTCTTTGTTCTGCTCCCAAACCAGACCTGACGTCCATGAAATATGCATGCTCCAAATTTCACCCCTCACTGAGGGATCAGAAGTGGCTTTCACCACGCCTGCTTTCAGGTTCAGAAGTTTCAGGAGTTCTTGAAAACCTTGTACCTGGGTGCCACTGATTACATAAATATCTGCAACGTCAGACGTCTTCGAAAGCCAGGAAGAACCATGGGACATGGGATGACGTGAAGGCTCTCAGCTGAAGTAAACTTCAGGAGCTGGTCAGGAACTCACACCTCTGCTGAGATGGAAACATCTGAGAAACACACAGCCAAGATATGGACCAGTGGTAGAGCCATGCTGAACCACCTTAGATCATATCCTGCCTCAGCGGAACTCCATTAGGCTCAGGTGTAAAGACTCTGTTAACAACTTGACACTGTTACGTTCAGGTTTTGACCTCCTAGTTCCATAATGTTCAGATGTTCACCCTCACATCTGTATTAAGTTCAGGTTTTGACCTCCTAGTTTCATAACATTCAGATGTTCACCCTCACATCTGTATTACATTCAGGTTTTGGCCTCCTAGTTCCATAACGTTTAGGTGTTCACCCTCACATCTGAATTACGTTCAGGTTTTGACCTCCTAGTTCCATAACGTTCAGATGTTCACCCTCACATCTGTATTACGTTCAGGTGTTTTGACCTCCTAGTTCCATAATGTTCAGATGTTCACCCTCACATCTGAATTACGTTTAGGTTTTGGCCTCCTAGTTCCATAACGTTCAGGTGTTTTGCCCTCCTAGTTCCATAACGTTCAGGTGTTTTGGCCTCCTAGTTCCATAATGTTCAGATGTTTTGACCTCCTAGTTCCATAATGCTCAGATGTTTTGACCTCCTAGTTCCATAATGTTCAGATGTTTTAACCTCCTAGTTCCATAATGTTTAGGTGTTTTGACCTCCTAGTTCCAAAACGTTCAGGTGTTTTGGCCTCCTAGTTCCATAACGTTCAGATGTTTACCCTCACATCTGAACTACGTTCAGGTTTTGGCCTCCTAACTCCATAATGTTCAGGTGTTTTGGCCTCCTAGTTCCATAACATTCAGGTGTTTTGGCCTCCTAGTTCCATAACATTCAGGTCTTCACCCTCACAGCTGTATTAAGTTCAGGTTTTGACCTCCTAGTTTCATAACGTTCAGATGTTCACTCTCACATCTGTATTACGTTCAGGTTTTGGCCTCCTAACTCCATAATGTTGAGGTGTTTTGGCCTCCTAGTTCCATAACGTTCAGGTGTTCACCCTTACATCTGTATTAAGGTTAGGTTTTGGCCTCCTACTTCCATAATGTTTAGGTAATTTGGCCTCCTAGTTCCATAATGTTCAGATGTTTTGACCTCCTAGTTTCATAATGTTTAGGTGATTTAGCCTCCTAGTTCAATAACGTTCAGATGTTCACCCTCACATCTATATTAAGTTCAGGTTTTGACCTCCTAGTTCCATAACGTTCAGATGTTCACCCTCACATCTATATTAAGTTCAGGTTTTGGCCGCCTAGTTCCATAACGTTCAGGTGTTTTGACCTCCTAGTTCCATAACGTTCAGGTGTTCACCCTCAGTGTTAACAGGTACAGGTGTTTTGGCCTCTTTGTGTCTTAAATTTTAGTTGTATAACCTCCTAGCTCCATTAGGTCCAGGTATATAGCTTCAGAGACTCCCTAATCTCAGCGTTCAGAGTCTGTGTGGCAAATGACTTCCTCATTGGTGGAAACCTCATCACTGCAAACGTTGTGTTACTTTCTTCGTACCAAACTTGTGTAGCTCTTCTCTGTATGTCTATCCTTCAGAACTGTTCCCCACCTGCACATTATTGCAACCGAGAGACGGACGTACGGCCGAACGGTCAGCGGTTCAAAAGAGGGCCATTAACGCGCCAAGCGGGCAAGTCTTCACCCCGCAAACATCCGCCCACGAGCAGCTCGATGCAACAGCAGGGTAACACAACCACAGACTATGGTGTCATTCGGTCGGTGAGGTGTGATAGGCAATTACAGTGCCGTCACTTGTGCCTGTCTGAAGATGGAAGACGGATTTCTCTGTCAACGCCTCGACCACGGAGGTAACACTTTACCTAAGGAAGGTGTTCACAGGGCGACATGACATGGCTACAGGGGGCTTGTTTTCCAAAATTACCGGCTCGTTGTTACTGCGCCGATAAATAAAGAGAGGGCAGAGGAGGACGGCGGTGAGGGAAACCTAGCCTGCCACGCTTCACTTCCTTCCCATCGATCGGGCTCTGTTTTCTCCCATCTATATCTCCTCATCTACAATCCAGGGGCTGCATGACAAGCTTGTTAACGGGGCCGAGACAAATAACGCCGTTCCTACAAGCGCCAATTAAACTCGAAGAGAGGACGCTCGGCTGTCCCTCATCATTTCTGTGCTATCTCCACGAAGATAGCTTGTGAGCTGATAGGAAGCAGATGCAGGTTAAAGAAGCTCGAGGTAACATTAGCGGGCTCGTTAATTTCGTTCCGTTACGCCAACAGAAAGAGGAACATTAGGAAAATAACAAGGACGACGCACCTGTATCGTCCTGGTCCGGGTCATGGTGGGTCTGGAGGACAGCCTGGGCACCCTGGAGTCAGGGCGGGATTAGACCTTAGCCATAAGGCCAGACTTTTTTAATTGTTTGTTCCTCGGATGTTCCTACTTTAGAATCTACTGAGGAGGGAGGAAAAAAAATACAAATAAATCTTTATTTTTCAGCACTTTTCAATTTCTCGAGGACGATGTGAAATCAATCCAAGGAAGCAGAACGAAATAAAAATACATTTTTATTTAAAAATCAAATTTATTTAACCTACAATTAAATTAAAGTGAATCTGGAAAAAGTTGAATGTACAGAACAATACCGTTGGCTCTCCACCGGAGGGCGGAAAAAGATAAAAAAAAAAATGAATATATTTTTAAAACATTTCAACCATTAGTACTGCGGCGCATCCGAGAAATATAAAAAAATAGATATAATTTTTTTCTATTCTTCAAATATGATCGTCGGCGGATCCACGAAACAAGAAATAAAAAAAAAAAGTCTGGCTTTATAATGTTTAAACTAATAATAATAGACGAGACAAAATGAGAGAACGTACAGTCCGTATTTGTTATACAAATAACAAAATAAACTTTTGTCTCGCTTAACTGAAGCATTTCTTACCATTTCTTTTTCCTCTAAAAACCGTTAAAACCAGTTGCAAAAATAAACAATGTTAGAGTTTTTATTTGCAACTTTTGGTTTTCCGACGACCGGCCCGAAACGCAGAGTTTTGAGCGTCCGTCTTCCCCTAACCAAACTAAGGACAACAAACCGTTCCGTCAGATGGGAGCCTCCGTGGTTAAATACATTATTAGGATTTTTTTTTAAAAGCAAACAGGAATCGAAATGGTTAAAATTGAGAAAGTTAATCCTGATTACGCGACTCTTGAGAATAAGCTGCAGGCTTTGGTCGGCTTATTAACAGGATGTCATCCAAGTGCTCGAGGTTTTCTGCGGTGTCCAGATTGAAATATAATTTAGTACGTTTTCATGCTTCAGTTGCCAGGGCGCTGGAACCGTTGGCTTGGCTTCCAAGGCGCACATTTCTTTTCCATTACGGGACGCTTTGATCGCGAAACAAAAACCAAAAACCACTCTTGTGGTGCCAAGCGCGTCCGTATTTCCCCGATCGGCGGTACGTTTCGAACGAAAGCCGTTCGGGGTTTCGGGTTTCTCCTGAACGTGTCGGCTGTACGTGGGCCGGCGGCGGAGTCGCAGCGGCGCGCCGTAATGATGGGATAACCGTTAACAATAGGCTCACCTGAAAAAGGATCTTGTTCCCGTCCAGATCCTCCGTCTGCCAGCGGGTGGCGCTGATAGGCGAGCACGGGTTGGGCAGGAGGGGCACGAGCTGCCCGATCTCGCCCACCCTGAACTGCAGGACGGCGGAGTGGCAGGCCTCCACGGTCTGGCCGGGCGCGAGCTGCTTGAGTGCCAGCTGCAGACTGAAGGCTCTCTCCTTGAGCAGGGTGAACCAGCAGAACCCGGCCTTTTGCTCCTCGGCTCTCGCGCGCAGCACGGTCTCGTACAGCCGCACCATGTCCTCGAAGTTCTCGTGCACGCTGTGCAGGGTCAGACGCAGCGCTTCCGCCCCGCAGTGCACCGGACGCACCGCCCACACGGGCATCCCGGCGCCCAGGCTGTAAAAGTCCCGCTCGGGCAGCAGGTAGGGCCGAAGCGCGGAATCGGAGTTGGCACGCCCGTTCTCCGTGTGGTGGTACTGCCAGGGCGGGCGCTGGAGGAAGTCCAGGACGCGGAGGATCCGCTCCTCGCCGTAAGACTCGTGCAGGAACAGGGTGACGGCCAGAGAAGGGTGCCCGGCCGGCGACGGGCGAGCGCGGGCGTAGTCGCGCACCGGACTGGCTCGTTCCGATACGTGGAACAGGTGCAAGCCGGGACTCACCCACTCGAGCAGGCGGTCCAGGGTGTGCTGGAGGAGCAGAGAGTCGCCCGGGTTGGCCAGCAAGTGCACGGCGACCGCCAGGGGGTCACGAGCCGCCAGGTCAACTAGGCAGAAACGGGAGGGGAAGATCAGGTCGGGGACTTAAAATATTCAAAACAAAGTCTAGATCAGGACCTTTTAATCATTCAACCTGTTCTCACATGGCATCAGAAACACAAACGAGAGTTTTTCAGGCCGACTTTGTGTAAAGCTCATGAGATGCACCTAAGTCTCAGGCCACCGTCAGATTAGTTGTTTTATGTAACGTGGCGCTGACGCTGTGGAATATACTAGTGCTGGGCGATACGGCCTCAAATCAGTATCGCGATTTTTTTCGGCCCTCATAGTTTAGTTTAAAATAAGGTTTGTGCTTGTAAATACGCCAGGATTATTTCCTAATGAAATACTGCATTTTAAAATAACTAAAGGAGGCACCTAGATGAATTATTTATGCTTTTATTGGTATTTTGGGGGGATTTAGGAGGACGTGGCATTGCTTATTACTTTCCATCGTCTTATTTCATCCATGTTTTTCATACCGCGGGGCATCTGTAAACACACGGTGTTAAGAAAATGGAATAAACGGGACTGAAAAGTGATTCTATGTGCTCGTTATACCGTTACCAAACATGCCATATCGGTCTGCCTAGTGGTGGCCTAAGACTTTTGCACAGTACTGTCTAGATATAACTGTGGGCAAAATCCACCAATCTTCGACCAGATTTTCTTCAAAACCAACGTCTGTGCCTGAAGGGCAGCTTCTGCTTCACTAGGGGAACTAGATTCGATTTACGGAGCAAAAGTACAACGGAGGTTTTGTTAAGTAACGAATGTAAACTAGCTCTTTGTCTTATTTATTGAATCGAGGGGTGAAAACGCGGCGCATAAATGTTTTTGTCGACGTTGCAAATGAAGCTTTTAGGTTTGGAGTTTGTCACTGATTTATAGAATATAGATAATAATTTAAAATAACGAGTAACGATGTCATGGGACATCAAATATCGTGATCATGCAAAATCCCAGTGGGAAATCTTTTTTTTTGTCCCGATGTGACAAAAGATGCAGATTTTTTCAAACAGATTATCCTGTAAAAATCCGTCTTGCGTATGAAAGCAATATTTCTAAAACGTTCCTAATGGCCATATAGCTGTAACCCGTAAGTATTCGCCCCGTATGTCTCGGCTCTAGCGCTTTAATATGAAAATAGGTTAAAAACAGCAGGGGTTTCCGACTCAGACTTGCTGAATAAATACAAAGGGCAGAAAGAGGCACAGAGAAAGGGGATGATTAGGGGGAAAGTACGAAAGAGGGTTCGTCCTGCCGTGAGGATGACAGGAGGACAGAAAAGGGAGATTACGGATGGTAATGAAAATATAAACAGATTTAAAACGTGGCTCTGTTTTATATTACCCGTTATAACGGCGCGTACGCAAGCGGTACTTACTGCTGCTGCATGACATTCTGCTGCAGTCCGATCTAAAAAAGAAACAGATTGGTGGGTTGATTATTATTATTATTTTTTTTAATAGTTTCTTCGTCTGAAGAGGATTACGCGCACGGTTATCTGTCTGCTTTTCCGACCCTCCTGACAATCGGTGCAGGATCCTGATACCTGACTCTTTCCTGATCGGTTCGAGTCAACTTTCTTGGCTGTATAGCTCCCGGACTTTTCCTCAGAACATCCTGCGCTCGTCTTTGTGCGCCTACGGATTGACTCTTAAGAACTTAATCCTGTTGTCTCATCTCATCATCTCAAACATAGCTTCGATAGGGTTCCTCTTGTGCATTTCGGGTCTATTTGACGTACCAGTCCTGTCTCCTGATGCCCCTATGGGGTCTGGCCTTTCGTTTTTATCCAGCTGTTTAGATCTGGTCACTGATTATAACTGTTAAACCTGTTTTATCCTTAAGACAGTGCAGCTCATTTTTCTTTAAAGAATAACGTGATCTCAGTGTCTGGTCTCACTCTGACGTAAATAGATTCCCCATTTAGGCCTGCTTCCTCGCTGGGTTTCATCCATTTCTTTCTCCGGGCCGTTTTTACGACCTGTTTGGAGACTTTGTGTAAAGCTGCCTCGCGATAGAGATGGAGATCTACCTTCGGTGACTATAAAAAGTTCCAGTTCCTCTCGACGCTGGTTCCTGTCAAGGTTACGTCTTTAGGATTCTCTCCTTGTGGGTTTGGTATTTTTAAAACACTGATTTTTTTCGGGTTGATAAAGAGACGGTTTGGTCTCGGTCTTGGGGTATGTAGTACCCGGACGCTGCTGTCGAGTCCGGCGCGTCTGTTAATTAATTGTTAAATATTAATGAATTATAAACTTTTTCAGATCGTTATTGAATATCAGCGATCCGCTCGAACTAAATAAATCGGTCGTTTTTGTACATACCTAATTAAATCTGCACTCTGATTGGCTGACGGGGAAATAAACAAGTTCCTGTTATTTTCCTTCAGGGTCCAGTCATCAAGTTTAATTTTGATTACAGTGGAACCTCGGAATGAGAACTTAATCGGTTCCAGAAGGGCGTTTAACCCTGATGTTACAGGACGAATACGTTCCCAACCCTTTTATACATTCATATGTAATTAACGAATAAAGCAAAGGGATCTAATAAAATAACAGTAATAATCATAATAATAACAAACAATAAAAACATGATCTAAGGCCAGACTTTTTTAATTGCTCGTTACTCGGATGTTTCCACTTAAGAATCTACTGAGGAGGGAGGAAAAAATACAAATAAATCTTTATTTTTCAGCACTTTTCAATTTCTCGAGGACGATGCAGAATCAATACAAGGAAGGAGGAAGAAATAAAAATAACATTTTTATTTTAAAATAACATTTATTTATCCTACAATTAAATTCAAGAGAATCTGGGGAAAAAATGAAATGAACAGAAGGAAACCGTTGGCTCTCCGCCGGAGGGCGGAAAAAAAAAAAATATTAAAAAAATAATTATTTCAAAAAATACAATTTTATTTCAACCGTTGGTGGTGCGGAGGATCCGAGAAATTAAAAAAAAAAAAAAAAAATTTAAAAAAAAATTTGTATTCTTCAAATATGATCGTTGGCGGATCCGCGAAACAAGGAATTAAAAAAGTCTGGCCTTACTGTAGAATAGTACAGTAGGTAGCCTAATGTTATAACATAATAATAACATCCAGTGATAATGGTAGATACATGATTCGTGTTTCAGATTCAGGATTTCTGCTTCCAATGTCATTAAACGATAACACGAAGCCGAACGGGCGCCGAGGTTTCGGAACAATTACCTGTTCAAACAAACATGAATGCGAATAAAGGACAGCGGGTTTTCACCGAAACGCGTATAAGAATGTGGCAGGGCACGAATTCCGACTCCGCCTCTATTTAACCTGCCAGCAGGTTCAAGTTCAGGATTTTAAAAAAAACTCAGCCAACATGCCTCAAGACGTCTAGAACCTGACTGCAACTCACCAGGCGCTGGCAGTCCCCAGAGGGGGCCGTGAAAACACACACACACAGCATTGACGTTGCAAGCCCAGTCCTGGGATTTGAACCCAGGTCCTAAAGTTGATCCCAAAACTCCCAGTTTGAACATTTAGGGATCCTATTTCTCACCGGTTTGGGAGATTTAAG
Source organism: Parotocinclus cesarpintoi (assembly GCA_034780495.1). Classification (NCBI taxonomy): domain Eukaryota; kingdom Metazoa; phylum Chordata; class Actinopteri; order Siluriformes; family Loricariidae; genus Parotocinclus; species Parotocinclus cesarpintoi. The sequence goes on along the minus strand of JAUZSV010444429.1, from coordinate 8,281 downwards.
GCCTGCAGACGTCTCGTCCTCCGTTAGCTGATTCCCGTCCTGAAATACAAACGCAGAACTAAGAGCAGGAACTTTTAGCATAACGACTAGAGTCATTTTTCTTTCCTATCTGATGGGATGGCAAAAAAGTTTAAACCATAGAATATATAAACAATAGTGTGCTGTAAAATGTTCCCAGTTAGAGGGTTCCCCCTTAAAAAAAAAAAAAAATAAAAGTCTTAAATGTCTTAATAAGCGTGGGAAAGAATGGACCCGGGTGTACAGTAAGAGTTAAACACTTGTATTTATTAATTATTCAGCTCCGTAATCTGAACGTTTTATACTTTGTCGCTGAACTTTTATATTACAGGTGTGTGTGTGTGTGTGTGTGTGTGTGTGTAAGCTATCTCACCTTTGTCCCCAAGTCTGCCCTTGTACTCAGGGAAATGTAACTGTTGTATATACGTCATACATTGTTTACCTTTTAAGCCTTATATTGTATTTACTTTATGTCATCGTCATTTTTGACCTTGACCTTTGGGAGGATGAGCCTCTTTAGAGCAAAAAGTAAAGTAATAGCATAACACACACACACACACACACACACACACACACGCGCACGCACGCACGCACGCACGCGCACACACGCACAAACCAATCACCTATAATGTGTCCTTCTATTGATAAAATGTTTTTTGTGGATGCAAGGTAACTGCATATGGTCTTTTACCTCTACCTGCACCTTCCACTGCCTTCCTATCAATAAGACGCTCCAGTTCGAGTTTATAACGCATCAGTCAATAAGGAGCTCCCGCTATCCAAATATTCAGCATCCATTTTCAGAAAAGTCCCGAGACCGAGACACGCACCTCAAAAATCTCTCTGTTGGCCAGGACGCCGTTTTCGTCAGGGAAGTTCTCGCAGAGCTGATCGAAGCTGCTCGCGCTCTCCCTGCGAACACAAACGGGGTCAGAACGATCAGAGCGAGCACTCCCACCAAACACCCCCCACCCCCCGGTGTGTGTCGCGTCTCCAGGAAAGGGCGTACTTGCTGACTGCGGCCCAGGTTTTCTTAAGGCGATACACAGCGTTTGATTGGAGGGCAGACAGGATGGCGCGCAGGGACGAGAAATTCCTCAGCTGATGACACTCCTGCACAACAACAACAGCGCATGATCACCGAGTGTGTTCACACACACACACACACACACTTCATAATCCGATCCGAGTCCGATTTGTACACTTATCTGATCAGGTCTAAGGTTAGCAATCAGGTTAAGAAATCGGACAAATAAAGATGGATTTTATCCCAGTAACCGAATTACTCGTAGCATGTACACCAGTTACCCCATTATAACCGGGGTTTTCGGCCTGCGCATGTGCGTGAGCCTTAACCACGGTTGCCAGGTCTGCATGTTCCAAATATTTTTATTTGACCTCCTTCCCGTTGACTTAAATGGATTTTTATTTTTTATTTTCTTCACACACACACCCACACACACACACACACACACCTGAGCCACTGAGATCCATCTCTCGATGAGGCGAGCGCGCTGGGCAGGGTTTGCCGACTGGTACCGGCCCGGTCTGGGTGATCGTGGCGGTTTGGGCGAGTCAGTACCTGAGCCTGTGGGGGGCGTGCAGAGGAGCGAGCTGATGACCCAGTTGGTGACGGCGTTGAACTGGGCGATAGTGGCTCGCACGGTCGGGGCCAAGTTCTGGTTCTCCTTCTTATCCCTCTGAGACCACACACAGCCCAGACAGTGGAACGGAACCATACGCACAAACAGGGCCTGGAGGGAGAGAGTCGGTTCTGTTTAGGCCCACGATCGGGACGCCCGTCCCAAAATCGCGGGACAATCGTCACTTACGGCGTCCAGTCGAGTCAGTTCTTCGGCGACGTCGCGTGCGGAGAAGCTTAGAAGGTTCCCGAGTTCCTCCTGGCTTGCGTCAACGTCCACAGGGACGTCGCAGACCTTCGAACCCTCGCTCTCGACCCGCTTGTCTGTCCATAGGGAGAACGGAGTAAGCACGGGCAGCTACGGATAAGTACAGGACCATTAGCGGTATAGCGCGCGGTGCTACCTTCCTCCTGAAAGGTGTGCAAGAGGTTCTGGGCGTGCTGAGCGAGGCGTCTGTAGCACAGGTGATGCCGCAGATTTCGGGAAAGCAGGCGGAGCGAGGCGTGCTGAGGATGGTCTCTCAGGTCCTCGCTGAACTCCTCCAACCATAAGCGCACCAGGACAGGGAGGGCACGTCTGAGAGAGATGTTTAAACCAAAATATTATATACATAGAACAGTTCTGCTATCACCATTTTTTTCATCAGCACTGGGCCATGTAAAATGATTCCCCCGCTGAATAACTTTATTATACAGAAAATAAGCACTAATATCGATTGATCAGCTTTAATTTGTTATTAATAGAGTTTATTTCCATTCAGAATTCTGTTCTTTGGATCCTTTATTGTAATAAGAGAAGAAAATGAGAGGGAGAACTCGGGGTTAGAACCAAACTAACCAAACTACAGGATCCTGTTCTGATTTAAATAAGATGATCTGAAGATCTTAATGTGGATCTTATACGAGTCTGAATTGTTCAAGTCGGAGCTTATAGATCGTGAGCAGCTCGTTCGGGTTTAAGTAGGACTTAACAGATCCATGAATAAATCTCGGTGCTTAAATGAGAGACGAACGACGTGCTGGAGAAAATCAGACAGAAAACAAGGAGCTGCTGATGCTGTATAAGCGCCCCGTAACATTTCTGATCCCTAACATCAAAGCCAGCTACTGTAACCTATAGAAGTTCGTGTATTTTTACAGCCTTATTCAATAGTTACCCAAGACGTGACCTTTTATACATTTCTCGACACGATTTTGCATTCATTTTAATTAAAATTGAAGTCTTCAGCAGTCTATGGACCACTTCTGCAGGTTTGAGTCTCATCATTGGGTTCTTTTTGGTCTGATTTAATCTAATCATTTTAGAGCTTAAACCCAAATCCTTGTTTATTATTAAGACTGATGAACCATTGGAACTTCCAGGCTCCTCATTATTATTATTATTAATAATAATAATAATCGTTACAGCGCTGTTTGTCTCCGGCTCCCGACAGCAGGTAGTAGAAGATATGGAAGGCACGCTCGTCTTTAGCCTGTCTGATAGCACGAGATTTTTCCAACAGATCTGATCCACACGTCAAGGAAAAAACAACCAAAAAAATTTAATAATTTTTACAGTTAGGTTATCAAAATGTTTAGTTTATCTTTATGAACCACACTACACACACTACGAAGGATACAGGTCTCGATGTTTGCGCCAACGATGTAACCGTTCACATCAAAGTTGATCCTGATGAATTTACCCTGTGGTTCAGCAGAAATCCATTAAAAAAGCCAGTTAAACACACCCAGTGCTCCCTACTAAAGTGTGACTAATATTAAAATACCAGTTAGGCATGTTTACACAAAGCACAAACACTAAATCACGTGGTACAGATCAAACAAAACGCAGCAAAACCTACTTACATCTTCCTAAACATCAGCCTGATGTGGATTATCCAGATGTGCTTCAATTAAAGCCGTTAAATAATCAAGTGCAAATAATCCTAAAAACTCATTCTTCAGAGTTTTAGCTATGAGCTAGGGATCAGAACGTGGATGGATTACTGTTAACACAATCAGAGACCGAGTGCTGTTTAATAAAAGCAGCAGCTATAAGATTAGATATTCACATTTAGTGAAGATTAAATCAAAGGGAAGGCTATTTTATCCCTAAATTTAATCTTTAAGATCGATAAAAAGGAAGAATAATCATACAGAGATCCTGTTATTCACTTACGAATCGTGAGGAGTTGTCGTTTTTGACCGTCTTTGCATTACCGAAAGCTTCCAGGATGGGGTTAGCCTGCAGAAGCTGTTTCTCCAGCTCACCCTTTTAAAAACAAAATCTAAATTAAGAATCTTAAAATTCATTTTTAAAAAGGTGACGTACAGGAGGTACTTACATGAGACAAACTGATGCTGCCCTGTAAAAACACAAACAAAAAGGGACTTTAAAAAAAAAACTACGAACGTAAATTTACAAAGGTAAATTACGTAACGACAAATTCGATTTGTAAATAAATCGTAAATCCAGACTCACAGGCTCTTTTTTAGTTTTTGACGATGATGCGACATGAGCCAGATACTGAATCACTTTCTTTGTGTTTTCTGTTTTTCCAGCTCCAGATTCACCTCTAAAATAATAATAAAAATAAATTAAATCAGTAAATCGATTAAAAACAAAGCATTAACACTGCACAGGCACATCAGGTATAAAATATATATTTATTATTTATATTCTAAAGACAGATTGCAGGGAATGATCCCCAAACCAGTCTCCCCTCCCTCTTCTGCTTACCAAATTCTGTTATAAAAGCTTATAAAACTAATACCTTCCCACAGAATTTATATCCATCTATATATAAATAAAAACAGTAATTAAAGAAAGAAAAAAATTATATATATATAAAAAATTCTCTTTATTATTTTTTAATTTTCTTTTTTTTTTTTTTGTGAGCACTTTATAATGTTTATCTAATTTCCCCCAACTACAGTTAAAGATAAATAATAGAAGCTCACGTGCAGAGAATGGACTGATCCTCACGATCTGTGGGAGAGAAAAAGAAATAAATAAAAACACTCCATTAATGACGTGAAGTAAATCTGATTCAAACGAGTCAGGTTTAGGTTTTAATACAAATATTTCTTCATAAGCTTCAATTTCAGGTCAAAACATCCCTTATTTATAAGTCTAGACCTGCTTAAACTTTAATATAAGAAGTGTAAGGAGGTCCAGATGATTCAGGGTGTGTGTTACCCTGCATCATGCTCCTGTAGGCAGCGTCAGTGATGGCGTAGATGTGAGGTGGCATCTCGTGCCTCTTCTTGCCCTTGTACATTTCGATGATGTCTTCGCTGTAGATGGGCAGGTATTTATAGGGGTTAATCACCACACAGAACAGCCCCGAGTACGTCTGCACCAAGAGGACAAACCACAAACAATCCACATTTAACCACGACTCATTTCAGGAGACATCACCGGGACCGCTCGCTGTATGTGGGGCTACGTACGTAGATCAGGCACGAGTAATAACGTTCCTTCAGGTTGTGCAGGACGGACGCCTCGTTCAGGCAGGTGAGCTCGGCCATGTCCTCCACCTTGTTGAATTTGGGCGGGTTCATCTTCTGGATGTCGTCCTTGTTCACTTTGATCTTCTTGCCCGAGTCGGTGAGCTCCACCAAACACTCGTCTCCTTTCTCCTCCTTCAACGAACCCGACTCGAAGCCGAGCTTCTCAGACGGGACCCATACCAGCTTTTTGGAGGCCCAGTCCGCCTGTGCCAGGGGATCAGTAATGGCACTACGGTCCCCGTACAGGAAACGCTCCGCTTCGGACATGATGGCTGGAACGTAAACAGAACTGGTGAGAAGAACAAGGGGAGGCCAAAGCTCTCAAAGATATCTCCTGCATTTGAACCAAAGCGCCAGTATAACAGGATTAGAGAACACACACACACACACACGATCAAACAAAAGTCACGCATGAAGTATAATCTCAGACGACAAAAACAACAAACCTTTATTAAAAGTTTCCTATTTTTGCATTTCTGATACGCTCGAGTACAGCAGCATGTGCAGTTATTGTTCCAGTTGTGCGTTTTGTTCGCTTTTTACAGGAACAAACACACAGAAGCTGCGTCACGCCAAACTCGGCGCAGGTTTTGAGGCTAGTTCGGTTTGCCTAATCAAACTAAATAACGCTGTACAAGTGATACTCAACACGAGTTTACTTTGTAGGGCGCCTAAACTTGTGCACAGACCGAACGAGTTTTAATTTTCCACCATTTCGAACGCAAACCTCAACAAGCGGAACCAGATCCCTTAGGGATTTGGAACACGGCCCACACAATTCACAACAGATTCCCCCAGAGAACCTGTGCAAACACACACTGTACCCAAATTCCACACATTCCAATCACCCTTAACCATCTTGGCTTGATGTGAGCCAGCTCCAACACTACCCACGTTCACCATCGTTACCCAACAGGCATTGCAGCCAAGTTCCAAATCAGCCACAGAGATTAGAAGGAAGATCTGGAGGTGGAGGGAATTCCAGAGCAGGTCTGAACAGAGTGGGAACTTAAACCTTCCTCCACACCCTCAGAAGCGCTTCACTGCAAACACGGCCTCCTAAACCTTAAAAGCACTCCGTTTGATCAGACACTTAACCATCACACTGGCTTTTATCCAAGTTATTTACAGAAACGAGACGCAAACGCACCCCCGTCCTTCCAAAAGACAACCTGGCATCACCCAAACCCCGAGGATTTAAACTGGTTATTCATTTAAACTGGTTACCATTAACATCATCTGCAAAATCAGCTCGCTTTTTAATGTTGGTGTAATCAAACATCACATTTATTTGTAACTTAGTTAAGTTATTCTAGTTCTAAAATAAACAACTCTTTAGAGCTGATTAAATAACTAAGGTTGTACAAATAACACATCCCCTTGTGATCTCTGAACACACTTTATTTAACGATTAGTCATCATTTTAAACACTTGCACTTCTTAAAAGCCTAAATCTGTACCTATAAACACTGAGCAGAGAACAGCCAGATAACCCAAGCTCACAAATAAACTACAGATTTTTATTAATAAGTCACAAACCCGCTGTTTTAACATGATTTATTTGATTATTTTGCTTCCCTGCTGCATGATCCAACAGTTTAGCCCCCCCTACCGTTAGCTGCAATGCTACAGCCTAGCTGTTAGCCTGCATTTAACATTAGGTAGAATTAGCCTGTTTAAGGAGGGTCTTTACGCTAAAAGCGAACTATAAAAGACTACAGTTGCTAAACTGCTTCAGATTTTGTTTAGTAATAACGATTAAAATATAAAAGCAGCTTTATATACAGTTCAGTCTTCGCTACTGCAGCCAACTGTTCACTTTAGCAAAACTAGACACGGTCCTGCTCTTATGTAATACTTCGGTTAACAAACTCTGGAGTAAAAATAAAGAATGAATAATTTATGTCACATGTGTTTGTTTAATTCATTATCGAGATCATGAAAGCTGCTATTGTTATAAACACGAGTTCCCATGTAGAACGTGATCTTGCTCAGGGTTTGATCCCAGTAATATACATTTATTTTTATCATCTTTTTAGGTTTAGATCCATACTGATACTGAAATAGAAATGTCAAACTCTTTGTTTAAGCCACGTTTATCTCCGAGCAGCCTCCACTCCTGCTCCGTTTGTGTAATTTCTTATTATTTACTACAAATACTTGATCGTGCACACCCGTTCAGGGTAACACCGTTCATAGTGTTACAATCCAAGCAACTGTGGGTCAAGGGCCTTGCTCAGGGACCAAACTGTGGTAGCTTGGCAAAGGTGGGATTTGAACCCTGGACCCTCCGGTCCAGTGCCTTAGCCACTAGGCTACTGCAGTCCCAGGCATAAAACTAATCATGAATAGAGGGAAATGGAAATGTTAAACATGACACTGCCAGCATGCATGCGGGTCTGGAACGCGGCGAGACTGAAAGTACAAAGGAATGCTGCAGAACATCTTTTTTTGTTTTAAATGCATAAATGTAAAGAGACGGGGGAGGGTGTACGAGGAAAAACTGCTGGTTCACTAAAGCCGGAGTTCAGGATAAAGCCTTAAGCTCTGATAAGAGTGGGGCAGGAATTACAAGAACAAACAGGAAGTTGCTCCACGATGTTCAAACGGATGTGGCAACATTAAGATTGCTTTAATACACATCCTACTGACACACACACACACACACACACACACAAGAATAAAGGACACTGCATTAATCCTGAACCTCTCTGTATACGGTGCAGGTAATAAATGTTTATAAAGGCTAAATTAAAGCTCGACTTCAGAGGATGGATCTGTTCTGGTGTGTGTGTGTGTGTGTGTGTGTGTGTGTGTGTGTGTTGAATGTGTATCCTGAGGGCCCTGAAATTCAGGGTGTGTCTGCTCTACACCATCTGATGGAACAAAGTCATTGAGAGAAGCTTTAAACTTTAAAGGAGACTAAGCCATACAGCTCCAACCGTGCATGTCCATTATGTTTAGAAACCAGTGATCATAACAGGTTACAGTAACTGTAAAAGAAGAATCAATTCACATTTATTAATCCGACATTAAGAAGTCAGGTCAGTTAGGTCTCGAGCCAAACTTTAGTGGACCATGTAGAACGGCCTAAGACTTTTGCTCATGCACGTGCACACAGTATAACGT
>JAUZSV010444319.1:0-17335 GCA_034780495.1 Parotocinclus cesarpintoi | reverse complement strand
AGTAGATGGACTATCTGAGATTGGCTAAGGATTGTCAGGATTTGTCATTCAAGGACTTCATGATTTAAAACAAAGGGAAAATCTGCATCAATACATGTTAGGCACACACAGGCTGTGGGACCATGGGATAAAAGGCAGAGAGGTACACTTACGGTACCCTTCACAAAACACGTAGAGTTTAGATATATATACAGTTTACACATAAACACAGGCGACAACAAAGGCGTGACAACGCTCAAGAATCGTGTGACAAAGACAACGGACAATCACTTAAACACACACGTTTCAGATACTGGCGCTTCAGGTTCTTTGGTCTTGTATCAGATTTGACTTTCAAACACTGTTGACAAACCAGTTAATGCAAAAAGTCAGACAAGTCTGAAAGAATTTACTAACATGTAACACTACATCGTAATGAATGAACCACATTAAAGTCATGTCAGGTCTAAATCCTTGTCATGTATTAAAATTTAATCCACATACAATAATAATGTGTTTGACCTCAGATACACTTAGATTTCCAGTGCATTCAAGCGCGTCAATTAGACGTGGCATGAATTTGGCAGGAACTTGTTGGAATTGTTCCTGTATGTGTCATATTACAGTCATAGCGTGTCTTAAATACCTCCTTAAATATAAAAAAGATCCGCCTCGTTGTGAAATGTCTGATGATATGCACTGTTTTTTCTGAATCATGAACATCCTGAAATGGGCTGCAAACATAGTTTTGACAGTTGGCAGCTTTTTAAATGGAAGCATTTTTTCACGAGACTGCACGTTTTACTCAGCACGGTTGCTTCTGTAAAGAGGCTGTTTTGCCAATCGCCATAAACCCAAAAGAACAAGTGAGGTGCAATCACAGGCATTTAATGATATACTTTTATTAAATCATTATATTTAGTTTTATTATGTTATTATTTATATATTGTATCAGTCTACGAGTGCGATATCAGACACTCCTTCAGTCTTGGCGCCTCAGTCCCAGTGATAAGATGGTGCCGAAACTGCGTTTGTCTCATTCAGAACATGAATACATTGCCTGATGGAGTCATCTGTATATATACAGTAGATGCCAAAAGTCTAAGACCACTAGTGAAAATGGTTCCATTTTAAAATCATATATAATCAACGTTCCAATTTGATAGCACTATTTTGAGACAGAATTTAGTATCTGGTAGGTTCTATTTTGCACTCGACTTGGAAGTATGCAAGTATGCAAGTATGCACAAATATCTGATGATCTGTGTTATGTGGGCATGATTTCTTTTGATGTTACTTTATGCTTGGCTTTTTCTGCCTGATTCATTCTTGATGAGATTTACGCCAGGATAACTGTCAAAGAAAGTCCAAGACCGTCAGCATTCCTGGATCTTCTTTGTTCTCACGGGTAGGTGTTGCAAAGCTTTGATGTGTGTTGTGGGACATTAGCATCAATATGAATCCTTAACCATAAATAACCAAACATACATTTGCACAAGTGGTATCAGACTTTTGTTCCCCACTGTGTATGTAATATATTCTAGCAGAAATATCTGGGCTAGTTGAGTTTGGAGTATTTGTTCAAATACTGTATATACAGTATAAACAATATATGCCTTTCAATAGGCTTAGACAACATACTTAATATTCAGTACAGTAAGTCCCCCAGATACAAACCAGTTTGATTGGAAAAATGTGGTTTCTATGTCCAGCATAGTTAGCATTCAGCTCGTGACATTCCAAAACCTGAACTCACTTTCGTTTTAATGTGGCGTTGTCATTATTCACAAGATAATCACTGCTTTTATGCTTAATACCAGCCATTTGTGCTAGATTTGAAAAAGACCAGTAAATGATATCAATGAATATAAAAATGGATAGAATGGATGTTGTTGCCTATATTCTGTTGACTTTTTGTGTCTCTGTGGTGACCTCTGATTAAGTTTGGGAGAAGAAGGGAAACGGAATCGTCACCATCGTTTGCTTCTTTAAAAAAAAAGTTACATTGCATTAGTCTGACTAAGCTCATACTGTAATAATCAATAATAAGAATGATTATAATGAAATGTAATATGTAATATACATAATTATTGTTATATTGTACAAAATATATGATGAGATATAATACTTTTGTGGAAATAATTATATTATATACGGTCTACTGAATGTAAAGCAAATTAAAATATTTATATATATTTGTTCCATTCTTTTTATCATTGTATGATGAAACAAATCTTAATCTGGTCTCTGTATCATCTCGATCTCGGCCACTCCCGGACTAGGTCTCGATTACTAAAAGACCTGGTCCTGACTCGCACTCAATTTGTGCGACTCGACTCTAGTGGTCTTGACTTCAACACTACTGGACATTCTGGGATTAAAATAGTGCAAAGTATGTATTGTACACACTTCCTGAGAAAAACACGATATGCATTGTACACACTTCTCAGAAAAATCATGTGACATGACAAATACCAAACATACAACAACGTTCTGCTCGCTGCATGAGCCAGAGATGCAACCTTTATCACTGCACTGATGCTCAGCTTGGAATTCCACCAGTTTTTATTGTTATTTAACACTTACTCAAATCATTTTTAATTTCTTGCACATCGATGTTGCATTGTTAAAAGTTTTTTAGTTTGAATGTTGCATCTAGAGGACTTACTGTATTTCCAAAGTTTCTATATAACCATCCCACTGGCACATGGAACTATTCGAGGCCCACATAACAATTTATCATTATATACAACAACACATGCCTCCCACTAGTTATGAACATATCTAGATTAAGTTTGTTTTAGTTTGTAAAAATGACACCATCTGGACTATGATGTGAACAAACATCACATTTATATGTTTGCACCCCAACTTGCAGCAATAACAGCCTCAGTTCAATCACTTCCACCTATTGAATTTGGAACATGCCAGTGTGGATTTACTTCCATTCAGACACAAAAATATCAGTGAGATCAGGCCCTAATGTTAAGTCATCACAACATTTGTCTCTCAGACAACTAGATAGATAGAGTTAAGTTATTATGCAAGCATTTTCATTGCTCCAGAGTCCACTGGTGGGGTACTTTACACCACTCCAGTGACATGTAGCTTCACAGGTGTGCTGTTGTTGTGCCTAGAAATAATAATGGAAGTAATTACTCAGGTTGCCTGGTAGCAATTCACTAGCCCAAGACTGAAGGGGAAATTAAGCTCTGGACCCCAAAGCAACTTGGACCATAATATGTAGGGTTACAACAGGAATAAATACAGAATTCAAAACTATTGTATGGCCCTGCCGACATTTCCCAATGGAGGTTGGACGGCTATATGAATTCAGCACCTCTGACCTGTGGCCATGCAGTGGTTACGCAAACTAAATATCCTGACCAGAAGATCCTGGGTTCAGCTCCCAGCATTACCAGACTGTCACTGTTGGTTCCTTAAGCAAGACCTCTTAACTTAAATTTGCTGGGATTGTATTTTGTACGGTTTTATCAGTTATATGTCGCTCTGGATAAGAGCATCTTCTGAATACTGTAAATGGTAGCAATGGAGTGAAACCTGCTAATAAGAAGCAGAACTGCAAAACCATTATTTGTTATTTAGCAATGGTATAATGACCATATATAGCACATATAAATAAATACGTTTCCATTAAATAGAGAAGAATCAACATGACCTTCAGATTCAGATGCAAGTGTAAGGGGGGTGGGTGTGGGTGGGGGGGGTTGCAACATGAATACTTCTTAATGTAACCTATAGAAACTCTTTTATCTGATTTTTTCAGTTTTTTAATACTGCATATAAATTGAAAGTTAATAATTATATAAATGATATATAGTCATTATATCATTGCATATCGTTAAACAAAGTTATATTTTATCTAACAGTGGCCTAAGACTTGCATAGTACTCAATGTATACCGGTCAGCCATAACATTAAAACCAGTGGCCAGTAAAGTGAATAACACTCTGGGTAAAGTTCTGCTGGGAATCCATGTGGTTGTTAGATGTAGTTCAACCTGCCTAAACACAGTTGCAGACCAAGTACGCCCTTTCATGTCAATGGTATTCCCTAATGACTTTCAGAAAGGATAACACAATCTGCTACTTTGCCAAAAATTGTTCCGAAATGGTTTGAGGAACATGACAAAGAGTTCACTTGACTTGGCCTCCAAATTCTCCAGATCTCAGTTCGGCCGGGCATTTGTGAGATGGTCTGGACAAACAAGTCAGATCTATGAAGGCACCACCTCACAACTTGCAGTTCTTGAAGGATCTGGTGCAATGACGGGACCTATACAATATTAGTGCAGTGGTTTTATATTATGGCTGATGAGTCTATATGGAAATCATATCCTTCTGTTTAAGTGGTTACTACCAGCAGCATGTGTGTGACAATACTAGATGGTAAATAAATACCTGAACATACTGTGCAAAAATCTTATTATAGGAATTTCTATTTTCCAGTTTATATTCTGCTTATTCTTTATGTACATGTTATTTGTCACTGAACTCTACAATTACAGACTGTAATCCATCGATTTCTCTACATACTCTGTTATCCCCATTTACTCTGCTCTCTAGTGGTCAGGATCTTTACAGTTCAGGCACTATTCGGGTGATGGATCATTGTCAGCACTGCACTGACACTGGTGACATGAGTGAATCAGACACAGCAGTGCTGCTGGAGTTTTAAAACACAGTTCACTCACTGTTCACTTAATTAGAGACATTCACCTTATATAAACTCAGAGACAGCAGCTCATCTGTTTGTTGTAGTCATCCTCGAAATGCTTCATCAGTGCTCACAGGATGCAGGTGGCTGAATATTTTTGGTTGGTGCACTATTTTCAGTACAGCACTTGCACAGAGGTCGTTTCAATTTCCAGCAGCACTGCTGTTTGAATCACTTGTATCAGTGCGACACTCAATAACACACCACCATCACCTCAGTGTCAGTGCACAGAATGCTGACAATCCAACACCCAAATAGTACCTGACCTATGGGGGTCCTGACCCTTAGAGAACAGAATAAAGGGGATAAAACAAATTATGTAGAGAAACAGATGGTCTATACTTGTAGAACTACAAAGTGGTGACCACTAAAGCGTAAATAAAGAAAAAGCAGAATATACATATATATTATAGATTTTATAGAATGCCTAAGATGTCTGCACAGTACCATAAATTTAAGTCTCATTTAAAGTCCTAATGACTGCAGCCTATGACATTGCGATTATCGATATTGTACGGCATCCCACAAGTGTCAGTTCTAGGCCCTGCATTATTAATAATGTAATATCCATTATAATCAACAGTTATTAATTCATTCATTTGTGAATAGAAATGCACTATATTTTTCTTAGCGCCTGATGCCTACAAAGCTAATGAGTATCTGTTTAAACCTAAGTATCTTCAAATTGCAGTGAAGAACTGTACATGTCATCTTCTATTTAGACTGCAGCCATCTGTAGTTCTTAGAAATGGCTTCAACATCCTCGAATTTGGCTCCAGACACAGTTAAGGCTTTTGTACAGACTGATTCAAGTGCGTGGCCGTCAGAATCAAGAGCGAATATTCACGGTTAGGCCTATATATTTACATTTAAAGATGATCTGATGATCAATTCAAGCTTCCATCTCAGTGTTTCTGTGCAAGCTCTATCCAATGGCGCTGTCCTGAGCAAGTAAAAAAAAAACAAAAAAAAAAACAAAAAAAAAAACTCGAGTCCTTTTTACCTTTTGGCAGTAAAGACCTGCCAGATCAGGTTTGGTAAAGGCAGGTGTGTTCGTGAGGAATGAATAACCTTGACAGTTGATCATACAACATGACACACAGACTCGCCCCACCCGCTGCCTTCTCCATCACTGGAAACAAAAACAAGTGAAGGGAAAATTTAAAAAAGCAGTTCCATGCAGATAAGATCCATCAGCCACACATTTGTGGATTTCGCTCACACCAGCCGAGCGAATCCTAGACATGCTCAGAGGACATTTGCATACTGCATGGGCTTCTAAAAAGTCCACAGTTGTTGCCAGATTGTGCAATATGTGCATGAGGGTGACTTATAATGATGTGCCCACTTAAAGAAATGAGGTTTGGCTCAACCCTCGGAGGTTTCATCATCGCTTCTTAGCCGTCTCTGCCCTGTGCTGCGATGCCTCAGGATGGCCCTCCATAGCCGGCACAGAACACCACCCCTGTAAAACAGGAACAAATTTACAGTTGTGTGCTGCATCTGTCGTGAGTCACCTGTACACAGTATGTACAGTACTGTGCAAAAGTCTTTATGCCTATTTTTTTTTATAGATTCTGTTTATTCTTTTTGAAGTGGTCGCTGCATTTGTAGTCCTTCACTTAGAGAATGTAGTCCATCTGTTTCTGTAGATAATTTGTTAGTCCCCTTTACTCTGTTCTCTAATGGTCAGGAGCCCTAAAGACAACACAGATTAGGTACTGTTTGCCTGGTGGTGTGTTTGTGTGTGCTGCTGGTGTTCTAAACAACACCAGTGTCACTGCTGACTTGAAAATAATCCACCAGTCAAAAATGTCCATCCACCAGCATCCTGTGAGCACTGATGAAGGATTAGAAGATTAGAGAAACAGATAAGCTACTGTCTCTAAATGAACATCTACAAGACGGATCAATAAGGTGAACATTTCTAATTAAGTGGATAATGAGTGAACTGTGTTTTAAAACTCCAGCAGCACTACTCTGTCTGATCCAATTGTACCAGCTCAACATACACACATCAGTGTTACTGCAGTGCTGAGATTGATCCACCAATTTAAATGCAGTTAATCACATTTTCGTTAATTGACCATAAGAGGCCATGGGTGTCCAAAACAGTCCTTATTCTTTACCTTTTTAAATACCATATGCCGATATACATTGTTTACCATTACACAGAGGTTACCGGGACGGTGGTAGCCTAGCGGTTAAGGTACTGGACTCAAAACTGGTTCAAATTCCACCTCTACTAAGCTGCCACAGTTGGGTCCTTGAGCAAGGTCCTCAACCCACAACTGTTTGGATTGTAAGATTGTATCATTTGTAAGTCGCTCTGGATAAGGACGTCTGCTAAATGCTGTAAATGTTTTAAGAATTATAATTAATTATAATAGAAAATCACACACAAGAAATTTATCCACAGAGGTTGTAACCATAAACAGCAAGTTATCTAAGCAGCCAGTTAATGCTGGAGATCCACAAGCAGAGGTGGGAGTTAAAGAGAAGTCTATTTGGACTAGGGACTGTTCTAGCTTGGTTGAGGTATTAAGAGATTTTTTGTGTAAGTCACTCATGTTTGTGTTTGTAAAGCCAGGGGGTGTTTCTACCCTTCATACTGGGGCACACATAGAATTTAGAGGGGCACAGCCTCTGCTTGCCAATCAGTCAAAGGGGCACCACCGTTTATAAAAACTAAGTCTGTTAAACACTAAACAGATTAAATGATCAAACACTAAATTTGGTATTACTCCACCATGGATGAGAAACGGAAAACTATATAAACACTAGAGAAATATTTTATAAAATGCATTAATTAAGTTTATGCTAACATAACTGGTGGCTCTGCTAGCTAATATATACCTTTACCTTAGTGGCCTAATGTGTTTTTTTATCCGATTATAGCATGGAGAGTTATGGCTTCAGTGTGGCTGGCATTTTTTGAGATGTTTGTGAATGTTCATTTATTTAAAAAATGTAAAAACAAAATATCCTGGGTCTGACTGAAAGCATTAGCTGCTTACACTTTTAGAAAGATGTTGGGGGCATTATGGGGAATGAAGGGTCCTGTAGTTCTGCTCAGCAATCCATGATTTTTTCTTCTTTTCAATGCCATCATTTTAGAAAAGTGGATCTAATGACTGCACTGATAGAAGCACTTTCACCAGTGGTCTTCAAAAATGTTGCTCTTCATGTATATAAGTTCAGTTGTAGGTTTAAACCTCCAAATAAATTAAATATTAGAAAAACTAAAACTCTTCAACTGTTTCTAGAGAAACATTCTGATGGTATCCAGTTAGCAACGCTAATTACAGGGTCAGGGTGTGGCAGATATATCACTTCATGCCCTAAGAATCATGTCAACTAGTATTTTGGTTATGTAACGTTAAATCTTCAGTGATGGACCGGTGTACCCTGCACCCTGCACTCTCCAGTTAAGGAGATGGTCTAGTTAAGGATGGTCTCATTATCAAGTAATTACCAATTATCATTACTAAGATTTAAATGATTAATCTATTTACATTTAAAGCATTTTTGATTTCTGAAAAAGAATTATGTGACTTGAGTCGCAGACCTTTCCCAGAGGTCTATGAGGAAGGATTTAGCTAGTATGAAAAACGTTATAGTTATCGCTAAATATCATACATTGCTGATGCAATGTCTAACACCCTATGGAAAATACAATATCGTGCTACTCAACAAACAGCATACCTGGCTAAGAGTCTCTAGTGCATGCCCAACTCCATTTGTTTACTTTATTTACATGCCATAAGATACCTGACTACTCCAAAATGGTCCATGACGTTGTGGTGAATGGCTGTAATTCCTCGTCCACCAAACTAAGAAAAGTCATGACTTGTGCCTTGGGCAGCCTGAAATTCTACCTACACTTACACATACACTCACCAGCTATTTTATTAGCCAATCACAGGGAAGAAACTCAATATAAATATATATATAAATATATATATATAATATATATATATAAATAGAATGAAGAATTAATGTGATTTAAGTGACTTTTGAACTTCTTGGTACGATATGCTGGCACTCGTATATATTATAGCCAACATCAAAACTGATATTTATTATATATTTATATATGGATATTTTTTTTAAATATCTGTTGCTGTGTGTATAGATACGTATGCATTTTTTTTTTCTTTGGGAATTCTCAAATCATACGCTTATTTACAAATGTATTTATTCTTGCTGCTGCTGGTACCAATTCAATACCAAAAATATTCTTACCTTTTTAAAGAAAGACTAGATAGTAAAATGGACTGAACCCATTTTTCTTTTGCGTGATCTGCAACTTCTGTTTACAGTTATTGCAGTGTTTGATGTACCTGTTTCATTGATATATAAACTGACTAACTGATCCAGCTTTTAACAGCAATTCATATATTTTTATTCTATTTACTTTGTGTAAATACAGACTGGTTAATATTGGTCACAAAAAAGTACTAATGATCAGTTATCGTAGATAAGAGATTCAATAACTGTGAATGCCTAGTTGTTGGTGCTAGACAAGCTGGTCTGGGTATTTCAGAAACTGCTGATCCAGTTGGACTTTCACATTTTTTACTGAGAATGGCAGAGAAAGAGCAAACAACCAGTGAGAGCTGTAAGATCTACATTTAATATGTGCATAAAACATTTTATTTATCGCATTACCCTTTTGCTAGTGGATACTGATAATCAAATTTATAGCTGGTTGTTAAGAGGCCTGTTGTGATTAGTGCTGGTAGAACCTAAACAGTGGATGCTGGATTCTTACCGCAGCTTCATGTAATGCAGGTCCTCTTTGATGATGTCATTGAGAACATCATTCAGAGTGTAATCCTCCATTACAAACTAAAGAGAGATATGATTTACTGAAGACACTTCACTAAGCACTGCTTGATTATGAAGAATCTAAAGAAACAGCTTCATGTTGAAACAGAAAGTTTATGCATCCAGAGTCTCACCTTGCCTATGGTCTCTGAATCTGCACCTTGCTCCTTCAGCCAGTTTATCAGCTCCTTATCTGCCTCTGGTTCTGACGTGATGTGGAAGATAGAGGGAGAAGGGGCCTCTGCTGAAAGAAAAACGAGACACCAGTTACTCCCCCCAAAACACAGAACAGCAATAAATCTTACAATAATGACAGTTTTGTCCAAAATCTGGTAATATGTATAAGTGTCAGTGATATGGCCAGAATATCATATCATATCATATCATATCATATCATATCATATATTTACAAGGATTGCAAGACTGCATGTCTTGTGTGTGTTTTTAATAAACCCACTTGTTGGTGCAGACTGGTTTCTCAGACGGAAAATCTCCATGTCGTGCGCCCTCTGCTGGAGAGTCTGTTTCAGCACTTGCTGGTACTCTTTCTCTCTCTGTACCAGTTCCTCCAGTAACCTGAACACAACAGCAGATAAGCCACAGCCAAAAAAGCTAATTTAACACTGGTGTAATCAAGGATTAATACTGATGATGTGTATTTGTTAGAAGCGTGCCTGAACACTAAATGGGTGTAACATATTGGGTGCGGCACAAATGCTTTAAAGACTATAGTATTTATTAACTAGAGCAACGGTTGTCAGGTGAAAGACAGCCTAGTTAAATGTCTAGAAACAGGTCTGGGTTTAAGGTCTAATTAGGTGAGAATGGTCTGGTACTAATCTAAGGTGAAATCGGTTTATGTGATCTACTTACATAAGGTGTAAGGATTCGATTCGATTCTCGACTCTCTCTATACCTTAACCCTTCAGGAGCGCATACCCAACAAAACCAGCCTTATTTCTATCAAATGTGGCGCCTATTTAAAAGTATGGGACAAATATGTCTCTTGGTCCTCAAAGTGTTAAATAACCATAAAATAACAGTCCTTATTAATTATGAACATTAACAACTAAAAGAAATCTCACTGAGAATTGGACATGCATCTGCCATCGGATCAGATAAACAAGAATGCTTAATCCGACCTGTCAAACAAGTGAAAGAAGAGGGAGGCCTGGTTATGAGGTCTAGTTCCAAAAGTAATGATGGTTATGAGGTCTAGTTCCAAAAGTAATGATGGTTATGAGGTCTAGTTCCAAAAGTAAGGATGGTTATGAGGTCTGCTTACAAAAGTGTAGTTTGATTATGAGGTCTAGTTACAAGAGCAAGGATGGTTATGAGATCTAGTTACAAGAGGGAGGTCTGATTATGAGATCCAGCCCAAATAGTAAGGTCTGATTATGAGGTCTAGTTTCAAGAGTAAGAATGGTTATGAGGTCTAGTTACAAGAGCAAGGATGGTTATAAGGTCTATTTACAAGAGTGAGGATGGTTATGAAATCTATAAGAGTCAGGTCTGATTATAAGGTCTAGTTACAAGAGTAAGGATGGTTATGAGGTCTAGTTACAAGAGTAAGGATGGTTATATGGTCTATTTACAAGAGTAAGGATGGTTATATGGTCTATTTACAAGAGTAAGGATGGTTGTGTCTAGGGTCTAATTAGAATCTGGTTATAAGGTGGATTTGCGAAATTGACATCTGAGTGTGAGGTTTTTGTTTGCAGCATGATGCAGGTTTATGAAGTCTAGTTATGAAAGTAAGGTGTGGGCTTTATTACAGTGGTTCCCAAAGCAAGGGGTGAGGAGCGATTACAAAAAGTGTTTCAAATAAAATCACATTGAGCATGTACCTGCTCGTCTCCTGTTTCAGGCGGGTGAGTTGAGCCCCGACCTGCTGTTGTGGCCTCTGAGAATCATGTGAGATAACTGAGCTGAGAGTGCTCACTCCTGACGTCAGGCCTGTGTCTTCTGGAGTGACATGCTCAACAGGACCGAAGTCTCCATCCTCTTCAACATCCACCTCGTCAGCGTCTTTCTCGGCTCCCTCACTCTCTGATGCAGGACCAAAATGAGTCTGCAGCTCTGATCCAGGCATTAAAATGTTTTAGAGCAAAAGACAATTTACCTCCAAGTACAACATTACTTTAATAACAGTTCTCTTGATATTATATAGCACTGCGTTCTCGGTTTCCTACACATTCGTACCTGGAATTAGTATAGTGACTGCAGCCTGAACTGCTCGTCTGATGATGTTATCCATTGCAAACATCCAGTGGGGTTTAATGTGGTGGTTCCTCAGCACTTTATTCACCTGAGACACACATTGACGAGGCAGGACTAGTTTATCGATATCTGCATGATTTAATTCCATTAGATTCTGTTTAGTTCGGCTGAACTCAATCTCAGCTCAATCTAACTCAGCTCAATCTCAAGACCAATTTAATTAATTCTCGTTTTAACCCAATCTCACCTTAGCTAGGTTCAATATAAACTTAGCAACAATTGTCCTCACAGATGAGCTGTACATGTTCACCCAACATTGCAACTACTCATAAAATGTAAAACACCATGTGTGTGTTAATATCAGAAGTACAAATGTACATGGTGTAGCAGAACTTACAGCTTCAGTTTTTGGAAACATTATGTTGGGCACAAGCTCAAGTGTCAGGATTGAGACCATTAAGGTACTGGCTATTGTAATCTTGAACACAGAACACTTACAGAGTCCTGAAAGCCGAACAGAACGAGTTGGATCTGGTTGATGGAAGTGCTGTCAAAGTCGAGGTCATGACACGGCGTTCAGGAGAACGAATGAAATCCCGCAGGATACAGATGATCTGCTTGATGTGATCCACTGACAGTTTCAGCTCCTCCGTGCTGCCCTGAGACCAAAACAATGAAAACATATCTAGGACTCACATTCTCTTGTGCATCCATTATTATTTTATTTGATATCAAATCTCATACCTGCACGTGGTTCTCTAAAAGGTTTGAGGTGACCTTGTCCTGGTCTTCATTGAGCACTTTGTACAGGATGGCCCGTCTCTCACTGTCCTTCTTAAGCAGGAAGAGGCCAGAGTCACTGTTCTCAGATGAGGCAGGAGAGTTCCGGTCCTCTGATGTTGGGCTCTCGTCGGGAACACTGAGAAAACAGACGTAGCATGGTCTCCACATTCAGTGATACACACCATTTAGACACTCACAGACCCACACTCTCACAGACCCACACTCTCACAGACCCACACTCTCACAGACCCACACTCAGATTTATACACCCACAGAACCACACTATCAAAGAACCACACTCTCATAGAACCACACTCTCATAGAACCACACTCTCACAGAACCACACTCTCACAGAACCACACTCAGATTTATACACCCACAGAACCACACTCTCGCAAAACCACACTCTCAGACAATCACACTATCAGAGAACCACACTCTCAGAGAACCACACTATCAGAGAACCACACTCTCAGAGAACCACACTCTCACAGAACCACACTCAGATTTATACAGCCACAGAACCACACTCTCACAGAACCACACTCTCACAGAACCACACTCTCACAGAACCACACTCTCACACTCAGATTTATACACCCACAAAACCACACTCTCACAGAACCACACTCTCACAAAACCACAATCTCACAAAACCACACTCTCAGAGCATCACACTCTCAGAGCATCACACTCTCAGAGCATCACACTCTCAGAGCATCACACTCTCACAGAACCACACTCAGATTTATACACCCACAGAACCACACTCTCACAAAACCACACTCTCAGAGAATCACACCCTCACAGAATCACACCCTCACAGAATCACACCCTCACAGAATCACACTCTCACAGAATCACACTCAGATTTACACACTCTCACAGAACCACACTCAGATTTATACACCCACAGAACCACACTCTCACAGAACCACACTCAGATTTATACACCCACAAAACCACACTCTCACAGAACCACACTCTCACAGAACCACACTCTCACAGAACCACACTTAGATTTATACAGCCACAGAACCACACTTAGATTTATACAGCCACAGAACCACACTCTCACAGAACCACACTCTCACAGAACAATAGTCTAACATATATAGATATTCATGTTAAGTAAACAGCAGGTGATTTAAAACATGAAAGGTTTTTTTTCTGCTTAATTTTTACAAGACTGTGCATCTGGATGCATGAGCTAATTGGTTCCATGACGTTAACAGGCTGATGTGATAACTATGCACACACGGATAAGTGTGTGTGTGGAAGAGAGGCGGATGACGAATGAACAGAGGAAGAGCCGGAAAGTGGCTGTCTATATGTAGGTGTCCACTGGTCATAAAGCCATCAGGTGCATGGGGTTTATGAAAGGCCTGTTGTAAAAAAGTAATTATCACATTAGTGCTGGCTGATGGAGCACCCCCCAGACACTCACACAGACACACACTCTCAGCGGTTTAGGCTCCAACATACAGCACACCTGTCCTCTCATTCCTCAGTGGTGATCAAACAGCGTAACCATGGAGCAGCAGGGCCAACTAAGCCCTGGTACTCTGTCATCTAAAGATGAATTACAGCACCGCCTTGTGCACTCAGGTTCTGTACACACTTTAGACACGACGCCGCTGTAAGCAGCATCGGCCTCTGTGTAACCGCAGAGACCGTTTCGTGCCACAAACTGGTCAAGCATCCTGCACAGCTATGTCTCAGTTACACTATCGCAATGGGTTCGGTGCACAAGCCCTGTCTGTATGTGACGTATAAATCTTTGTGTTTGTATTTTGATAATAAATACATACAGTGGGGGCATAAACTTTCAAATTTCCTAAATTCGATACAGTGCCGTTCATTACCAATCACATAAACACTGTAACAATTTGAGTAAAAAATAAGTATTCACATTTCACAGTGAAATAGTATTTGGCATGTTCCACTTTTGCTGTAATGATTTCATACACTTAAGCATCAATGAACTCCACAAGCTTCAGAATCTGATGACTTGTGTTATCCAGCAAGATCATCTTGGGATGTTACTGAATGCTTGCCTTTCTCTGTCTTCAGGTGCCCCCATAAGTGCTCGATAGGGATTAGATCATTTACATTAATCGCATTTAGCAGACTTCCTTATCCAGAGCGACTTAGAACTTATACAGTCTTACAATTCAAACAGTCGTGGATTAAGGACCTTGCTGAAGGACCCAACTGTGGCAGCTTTAGCAGAGGTGGGATTTGAACCCTGGACCATCAGGTCCAGAGTCCAGAACTTTAACCGCTAGGCTAGCGCGGTACAGCTAGGCTACAGCATATCAGGTCATTACTGAGTAATATCCATGACAGTAAGCACTTTTTGAGCTTCTATGGTCTTCAAGAAGTTGCTGCAAAGTTTTCAGGTATGTTTTTGGTCAGTGATCTTGCTCCAGTATGAATCATTCATTCAGTTCCTCCTGAAGACCACCATGCTTCACCCTTGGGTTTATACACTGTGCTATTGATCTCTCTCCCATTCCTCTCCTTACATAAAAGCCTTCTGTTACTACTGTACTTTTTCCAGTCGTCTACTTTGAACAGTTAGTTTGTCATGTAACATTGTCCTTTGCTTATCTTCCTGAAAAGTGGTTTAACAGACCTACTTTACTGGGCCATGAGTTTAAGAGCAAATTAATCCTGGATTGCTGAGCAGAACCACAGAACACGGCAGGTAACTTCACCAGAAGCACTACATTTCCCATAATGCCCCAGCACCTTTCTAAAGGTTTAACGCTTTCAGTCATTTAACTCAATTTCTTTAAGTATTTCTCATGAAGTACCGGACATTAGCAAATATTTAAAAGCAAGTGAGCCATTCTGCAGGCAAGAGAATGAAACATAATAGCTTTATGTTTTTTATAAATACTAAGAACCTTTTAACCTACCAATATCAATCATATCAATCCTTTATTGTTAGAATTAATATTTTTTTCATATATTTTTATAAATTTAGTAATTTTGTAAATGTAAAAGTTCCGCAAAAACCGCGAGATCCGTATAAAACAGCGAAAATCCGTATTTTATCCATTAATATTTTTGAAAACCCGCGATGCACCAAGGTGAAAGGTGAACCGCAAAGTGGCAAGGGAACACTGTAATGCTTTAGTATTGCTTACCATTAAGTTCTACCTTTAATTAATTAATTATTATGCTTCTCCTGGAGGAAGGCATGCATGGCCTTAACCTGCACGTGTATTAATGAATGATGTCCCCTTATAGTACAGTGTTACTTTTTGCTCTTCCAATGATATACTCCTTTTCAGTCTGCCTTAACAATGAGTGTTGTCTGAGCATTTGTGTCAAAATAAAGGGCAAGACTCCAGAAAATGACACTTACACTAGAACACTAACATGATCAATGTCACAAAGTTGCTCACTGGCTTTCCAGTAGTGCAAATACTAACACATTCTATACAGTAATTTGTCATAAATATCAGCGACTGTGTCGTGTGTGTGTGTCCTGTTGTACTTGTGAGGACCAAATGTCCATACAATATTAGGAAACAATCATTAATTCACACGGGGTAGTGGGCCAGCCGGTGCCTACCTGCAAACTCTGTATAATAGGATACAAAAACAGTATAATAGGAAACACCTTTTATGAATCAAAATGGCAACTTTTGTTTGAAAACTCAAAAGAGCCAAAAAACCTGATTAAGTTTACTGAGGTTAGGATTAGTGGGCGGGGTAACATTAATTAGCTGCAGTAGTCCTTCATTGTCATTCATGTCAACTGAAAGGCCTCACAAGTGTAGTAAGACAAACGTGTGTGTATGTGTGTGTGTGTGCATTGTGCTAAACTAAGGAAGGCTGATGTGACAGGTTTGATAAGGTTCTCAGAGCCAGAGCGTGTCTTCTTCTGAAAGAAGACGTCGTGTTTGGAGTCGCAGTCCGGCGACACGGAGCCCGGCTCGCTGCTGCTGCTTCCGGTCGCCTCGGCTTGCAGCTGCACGGGCAACGACACACTGCGAATATAGTCTGAAGCCCACACGGAAAGGTATACAGACCAGCGCACACAAACAGGATACAGATTTCAATAGGTAGTACATTTCAGACTGGATTTTAAAGCCACAAAGCAAGCCTGGAAAGCAGGAACTGGTTCAATGCAAGCATAGGAAAGGACAAAGTGACAAACAAGTTTCCACCACAAAAGGTACAAAGCACTTTGGTTAGAAGCAGGAGTAGCACAAACCCAAGGCGCGCACAAACCTTGCCACACTGTTAGAACGTGCAGCCGTGTCAAACGAAGCCCATCGATCAGCGTTGAGGAGAGAAAAAGACATGCAGTTAGCAACAGTCCGACAAAAAAAAACAGATAAGTGTAAAACTTTGCAAAGCTGACATGGACAAGGGAGTTTTTCCTTTCCACTGTCACTCTGGGCTTTCTTAATTCGGGATTTGATTTTTAAGATAACATAATATTTCAAAGCTGCTTTGAGGCAATGCACTATTGTAAAAGGTGCTATGTAAATAAATTAGACTTTGACTTTGACACGGATGATTCTGTACAAGTGACTTTATATAGAGAGAATCGGAAAAAAGTCTTTGTACCCTTGATTTTTTTAGCTAATTTATGGTGCATTACAGTGTTAACTTCATGACGAAAACTAAACGATAACTAAACAAAAACTACTTACAATGATTCAAACCATGACGAAATTAATTGACACTTTCGTCAACGAATAAAAACAAAACGAAAATGTTCGGCATAGGTGACGTCCAATCAGAACTGAATTAGCTTTGTGA
>JAUZSV010444208.1:0-17337 GCA_034780495.1 Parotocinclus cesarpintoi | reverse complement strand
TGAGAATCACTTCACGGAAACAGTTTAATAGTCACATCAGTACCCCGAAGGCCTCGACCCAGCGTGAAGCATTTGGTCTGCTCGAAGGCTCGCGCCACAGTCGCCCCCTTCAGGACGGTCGTGATGGACTCCACCTGCCAAACACAGTAACCAAAACACACCGGCATGAGATACACCTACACACACAAATTACAACAGGTGCAAACAAGCAACGTTTAGCCATATCTGAATACGGTAAAGATGAGATCCAGGTGTGTGTGTGTGTGTGTGTGTGTGTGTGTGAGCTCAGAGCATACACACCTGGCTGAACAGATGCTCCAGGAAGCCGTGCAACTTCTTCTGTTTGTCCGGAGAAATCCACATGCTGGACGGCACCTCGTCTCCTGCGCGCGTGCGTGTGTGTGTGTGTGTGTGTGTGTTTGTGTGCGTGCGTGTGTGTGTGTGTGTTTGTGTGCATGCGTGTGTGTGTGTGTGTGTGTGTGAGGGAGGGAGGAGAAACATAAGACAGATCATTAGTTCAGAGAGACAGACCCCGGTTTGTTACGCTAATGAAGCAGAACGGCCGTGGCATGAGAGCAGAGCTACTGCTTTAGCAATTAGCGAGTAATGGCTATCGACGTGACACCAAGAGCACTTTGGCAGCGCTCTAATTCAGTTCACTCTAACACACACACACACACACACACAGATCAGAGTTACAAGCACACAGAACGCATTCAATTACAGCTCACTCGTACTTCAGGAATATCTAATAAGTTAATAGCTGTAGCATGACTGTTATTGTGTGTGTGTGCATGTGTGTGTGTGTGCGCGTGTGTGTGTGTGTGTGTGCTTGTGTGTGTGTGTGTGTGTGTGTGTGTGTGTTACCCGAGTCCATCTCATCACTGTGGACGTAGGAGCTGCAGTGGCTGCTGCAGATGCTGGTGAAGGAGGCGATCGAGTTCCGGTTACTGTTACAGTCACTGCACACACAAACACAGTTGTTAAATATATATGCATTTCTAAAAGCATACGTGTGTGTGTGTGTGTGTGTGTGTGTGCGTCTGTGTGTGTGCTGGTCACCTGTATGAGTCCCGGTTGCTGATGGTGTCGTGACCCGAGTCCTCTTGCTCATCTCCGGCTACGTTAAAACACACCCTCTTCCCGTTCCTCTCGACCTTCTCACTCTCAGTGTCTGCTGAGATCATGTTCTCACACGCCTTTGCTTCACCGTCACCACCTCCACTGCTACTGCTACTGGTGCTACTGGTGCTACTGGTGCTGCTAGTGGTGCTGCTACTGCTGGGGTGAGTAATGGCGGACAGCAAGCTAGAGAGAGAGGGAGACAATTAGAACCTATTAGAAGTTTAGGACCTTTGGGCGTGTTTTTACCAGAACATCTTATTAGAAGCTCAGGAACTTTAGGTGCATTTCCCCACCAGAAGAACCTATTAGAAGCTCAGGAACTTTGGGCATTTCCCCACCAGAAGAAGCTATTAGAAAATAATTCATTTTTAGGCTTGTTTCCACCAGAAGAACCTATTAGAAATTCAGTAATTTTTAGGCTTGTTTCCACCAGAAGAACCTATTGGAAGTTCAGGAATTTTGGGCGTGTTTCCACCAGAAGAACCTATTAGAAGCTCAGGAATTTTGGGCGTGTTTCCACCAGAAGTTTCCTTAATAGTTTAAAATCCAAATAATTAAGAACTGAGAATTAATACGGTTGCACTTTAACCAGCAGATGTTTTCTGTTTGTACTGCTTCTGGACCTTGAATCCAGGAGCTTGGAGATCCTCCTCACACGACCTTCACAAGGCCTCTCACATACAGATGCTCTCATTTATGCATAGTCATCACTTTTTTGTCACATCTTGTTCAACTTTCCTCCTCTAATGATCATCTCGCTCGTTTTTCCATCACGTCATGCAGCAAACACTGAGCTGAGTCTGTCTGGGAGGCAAACAGGAACTGTGTGTGTACACGAGCGCATATGGGAAGATGGTTCTGCATCCAGCACACAGTTCCTCAGGCTAATGTCAGCACTGTTCCCTCGCTCCTGAGCTTCTTAACGCCAGAACAAACCAGTCAACCACCAAGTAGCACCAGGCGTCCACGCCAAGACAAAGACCACATTGCGTTGGCATCTGTTACCATCTGGGACTCGAGAGCGTCAACATTCCTCTCCGGAGGACTAAGCAACAACCACTATGTGGATCCCAACTTCAGAGACAAAAACATGTAGGAACCAAGGAACAATTGGCCATGTTTGGAAACTGGAAACTTCTCCAGAACTCTGTACAGGAAAACCAGACCAGCACAGAAGACCAACAACCTCATATGCACATTAACTTCAGCCATATTTCCTCAAGAAGTCCGTTTGAGGACCTCACTAACTTCAGGTAGAGCGCTACCAGTGGAACCTTTTAGAACCTTGTATAGAGCTTGGTCCACATGTTACCAGACCAGACCAGATGTTTGTATGTTTAGACCAGAGGAAACATTTAGAAGTTCATGATCTTCAGAGACGGATAGAGCTTTAGGAACCTTCTCCAGAACTCCTGGAACCAGACCTGTCAGGTTTTCAGAAACTTATAAACCTTGGGTGTGTTTCCACCAGAGGAACCATTGAGAAACTCAGGAACTTTGAGCACCATCATGAGAAAAATACATTTGAAAAACCAATGAACCTTAGAGAAATAGACCGGAGCCTTTTCAGGAGCCTTTTCAGGAACTCTTCAAACCTGAAACCAGAAGAGGAACCATTTATACCTTGAACTGAACTTAAAATAGGAGGAGCAAAAAGTGAACCTTTTATGGAACTACATAAACATGTGACTCGACCTCCTCGTGTTTCCCTTACAGGAACCTTTTTAAAGCCCATCTTCATAGAACTTCATAGTCATGTTTTCACAAGTGGAACCGTTTACGTTACTCTGATCTGGTTAGAGCGGCCGAATTTCACCTAACAGTTCTTGTTTGGGTTCCTGAATTGGAATGTTGACGTGTGCATACATCAGCTGTGAGGTCAGCCAGAAAGATCAGAAGGTGTTGATGTTAATTGGCTCCCTCAGGAACCAAGTTCCTCCATGAATGAGATCCTGCTAAGCGTGTGGAACATGGTGCTCCCAAAGGGACCGACCGAGAGGAGGAGGAACGGGATGAGTATTGATTGTGATTTTTCCAGCACTTGATTTACTGATGGATGGATGAGGTAATGGATGGATGAGATGATGGGTGGATGAGGTAATGGATAAGTTTGGTCGTGCAAACCTCAAGATGGATGAACGAGGTAGAGGACATGATGAGGTCAGAAGCTCTGGGTTATTCATTAACAACAAATCCCCAAACTCTGAGAGGAATCATTAACCCTAAACAAAAAAACACAACCGCCTAGTTCCTGGTCCAGCCTGGGGGAATAAACAACGGATGTTGTGAAAAGGTTCCTGTAGTTTCTGTTGTACAGAAATGTCCAGAATGCCTGAAAAGGTTCCTTCAAAGTAAACATCTCAACAGTAAACTCTCTTAAACCTTGAGGAACCTTTTACAAACTCAGGAACTTTGGCCATATTTTCACAAATAATAAACATCAGAAAAGTTTAGCCTTAGAAAAATAAAGACCAAAAGGGGAACCATAATAAATCTAGATACTGTAAGAACGTTTCTACCAGAGGAACCTTTTTAAAACACAGCAGCTTCAAGAATGGGCAGAACAAGATGGCCCTGCATCTTCGTTCGTTCATGGTTCCAACTGTGGTACCTTTTACACGTCAGAACTTTTTTAGAAACTTTTTACAAATCCAAGAACTTTAAGCACATCTCCATTGCCATAAAAACTGAAATCTGAGATTTTGATAAAGTTCCTGATAATATATGTTAGTATTTACTTTAAATGTATAGAATATTGGGTCTGGTTCCTCTGTTTGGTTCCAGAAATGCTCACCCTTTCACACAAAAGGCTCTAAAGCGTTTCCTACCGTAAAAACGTGCGAGTCTCTGAAATGGTTTCTTCTTTTTAAAAGATGCCTTATCTTCTAAAAAAGATTACGTTAAGCCAGAATTTTTTTATTGCTTGTTTTGCGGATCAGCCGACGATTATATTTGAAGAATACAAAAAATAAATCTAATTGTTTTTTGGTATTTCGCGGATCCGCCGCAGTCCTAATGGTTTAAAAAAAAAAAAAAAAAACATTATTTTTTAGCTTTTTCCGCCCTCCGGTGGAGAGCCAACAGTATTGCTCTGTACATTACATTTTTTTCCATATTCACTTTAATTTAATTGTATATTAAATAAATTGAATTTTTAAATAAACATTTATTTTGATTTATTCCTTCTTTCTTGTGTTGATTCCACATAGTCCTCTAGAAAATGAAAAGTGCTGAAAAATAAAGATTTTTTTTTTCCTCTCTCCTCCGTAGATTCTTAAGTAGGAACATCCGAGGAACAAGTAATTAAAAAAAGCCTGGCCTTATGGAAAGTCAGCAGAGCTCATGGAACCAATGCATGGTTCCTGAAATGACCTTAAATTGGTTCAGCTTACTGTGGTAAAATTTCACCTCTCACTTTTATAAAAGTTCCTGGTTTTTGCTGCTGAATTGTCAGATAGGATTCCTCTAAAAAAAAAAAAAAAAATTTTAAAAAGAAGGAACTGGA
The DNA here is from genome assembly GCA_034780495.1 of Parotocinclus cesarpintoi. Classification (NCBI taxonomy): domain Eukaryota; kingdom Metazoa; phylum Chordata; class Actinopteri; order Siluriformes; family Loricariidae; genus Parotocinclus; species Parotocinclus cesarpintoi. Next base: position 12,707 of record JAUZSV010444208.1, on the reverse strand, counting down.
CTAAAGTTGGATTGGGAACTGGATTGGGAACTGGGGAACTGGATTGGGAACTGGGGAACTGGATTGGGAACGCTAAACTCTGATGAGGTGACTCACTCGTGTATCTGTGAGGCGTAGCACTCCATCTCCTTGACGGAGGAGCTGAGTTTGGTGAGAAGTTTATGGTAAGAATCAACGGTCAGAAGATCTTCCTCTGGCAGCAAGAAGCGCAGTCCGTGTCCCTCGGTCCTGCCCAGGCTGTGCCCCGACGGTGCCGCCATGCTGGTGATGCAGTGCTGGATGTTCACCATGGGGTTCAGTTTGCCTGATAACGCAAACACAAACGGTCCGGATTTAACAAGGTCCGGCCTTTCTTTTTTTCTTTCGTTATTCCATCTCACCTTGCTCTGAGCCGTGGCTTCCCTTCTCTAGCGTAGAGCTCTTCCTGTTGTCTAACTGGACCCCGAAGACGCTGCCCAGAGACGTGGTGGTTTTGGGGTAGGACACCTCCATGATGTTGATGTGACAGTTTGTTGGGCAGAAGTCGCTGCTGTGCAACGGGGACACCTTGGTCTTGGCCTGCTTGAATGTAGGCCAGGCTCTGTTCTTCAGGACCCGCGCAAACTGAGGTGGGAGAGGAGTTCAGGGTCACTGGGGTGGCACCAAACTATGGTCAGATGTTACATGGAAGCCAGATGTCAGATGTTAACCACTGAGCCACCACTTCTGGTTTAAGGAGTTTAGGAATGTCCCTCGTTTCCAAGTGTGGATCAATCAAGTTTCCTCCAACCTACTTAAACCTTGCAGGACATGGGACGAGGGTGCCAGTCCATTGCAGGGCACACACACACACACTGATACTAGGACTAATTAGATTAGCCAACTCGCATAAGGGAGGTGAGAACATGCAAACTCCACACAGGCATGGGCCAGCCTAGGTCTTCTGGCCAAACCTCTACAACTACAAGGTGCCGGCGCCAAGCACCGTGCCCACTGTGCCAACCCAGCACCTGTGGATCATATATCAGGTATAAAGTATTTAGATCCGAGAGTGCTTGACATTCCTGATCTCTGCCTGGACCGTTCCACATTTGGTCCCAATTCCCACGTGAGCAAAGAACCCACAGCTGTTGGGGCCATTAAAATCCCCCCGGACAGTAACATGCCCGCATCATCAACCCGCCCGAATGCAGAGAGTGGCAGGAGGGAAGTGATCTAAACAGACCGGACGTTTTCCCGCCAACAGCTGGGAGGGATCAGAAGCTTCAGCACGAGACGTTTCCGTTGAGTGACTGAGCCTCTGCTGGAGGTCAGGACCAGCAAGGACAGGACGGGAGGATGATCTAGAGATGTCATGACACTTCCCTCTGTTTTTGTGTGTGTGCATATAAACCAGAGACTATCCACCAGGGTTATTTATAAGGGTCCCAGGCCCCAGTGATATTCTAGTCAGGCTCCAGACCCTCCAGGATAAGACTGAGACTTTAACTTGTTAATGGCTCCCAAAATGGGCCAAACATGTTGTATTTAAGTTTGTGAGTCCTCTTTTTTTCTCTGTAGCTCCTGCAGCTAAGAGGTAAGAAACAGCTGCACTGCAACAGACTTCCTCCTCTCCAAGAAGCACTTACACAGTAATCCCTAACCCTAAACCCTAAATGCTTACCATACACACTAATCCCTAACCCTAATCCTAACTCAAACCCTAAAACTAGACTTCAACCTAATCCTAAAATCTAAATCCTAAACCCTGACCGCTAAATCCTAACCATAAACACTAGTCCCTAACCATAAACCCTAAATGCTAACCATAAACACTAATCCCTAACTCTAAACCCTAACTCCAACTATAAACACTAATCCCTAACCCTAAATGCTAACCATACACACTAATCCCTAACCATAAACCCTAACTCCTAACCATAAACACTAATCCCTAACCCTAAATGCTAACCACAAACACTAATCCCTAACCCTAAACACTAATCCCTAACCCTAAACCCTAACTCCTAACCCTAAACACTAATCCCTAACCCTAAATGCTAACCATACACACTAATCCCTAACCCTAAATGCTAACCATACCCACTAATCCCTAACCCTAAACCCTAAATGCTAACCATACACACTAATCCCAAACTCTAAACCCTATCCCAGACCCTAAATCCTGACCATACACACTAATCCCTAACCCTAATCCTAACTTCAACCCTAAAACTAGACTTCAACCTAATCCTAAAATCTAAATCCTAACCCTGACCCCTGAATCCTAACCATACACACTAATCCCTAACCCTAAACCCTAACTCCTAAATCCTAACCATACACACTAATCCCTAACCCCTAAACCTAACGCAAACCCTAAAACTAGATTTCAACCTAATCCTACATCTAAATCCTAATCCCTAACCCTAAACCCTAACTCCTAAATCCTAACCATACACACTAATCCCCAACCCTACTCCTAATCCTAATTCAAACCCTAAAACTAGACTTTAGCCTAATCCTAAATCCTAATCCCTAACCCTAAACCCCCACCTTTAAACATAAACCTAATCATTTTTAACCAGAAAACCTAACCCATCTCCTAATCTATAACCCTAAAAACTAACCCTGACCCCTAAATCCTAACCCTACACACTAATCCCTAACCCTAACCCTAGGTTTGACCTTTTACCTCTGCATTTCACACTAAAAATGGTTCATACCAAATAAAGTAAATACTAAATCTGTTCTGTTTAGCGTCCCGTACCTTCCTGTAGTTGGTGATCCGCCGGTTGATGTGCTCCAGTCTCTCCATGCACATGGAGCTGAATTTTAGTTGCAGGTCCTCAGGGATGAGCTCTGAGCTGGAGCTGATCCGGCCGCATGTCTGCACCAGCTGCTCGTCGTTCCGAGCCAAAGCCTCCAGGATCTAAAAGATAAAATGGCCAAAAAACGTTTAAAGTCCGCCGCAGTGGTTCTTTCCATCAAGCTCAAGGGACCGGCACACGACCAGAGTGAAAACCAGTTTATCAATGAATTATTTAGCCTTATTTTGCCCTCTGTGGCACAGCGCCCCGATACACCGGCCATGAGGGTTGGAATCTGAACCTCGAGTCTCTACCTTAGCGGTAAGACCGAAGAAGCCTTTGGGCTCCACCATTTTCTCCAGCACGTGGCACTTGATCCCGGCCGTGCTGTCGTACTCGTAGGCCACGCCGTACTCCAGGTGAACGTTATCCACAGTCAGACTCACGTGGTCCTTCCTCCCGTCGATCAGAGCGATGGTGTTGAATTTGTCCATGACCTCTGCGCGAAAAAACGTTCACAGTGGTTTCAGGTAATTATAATAATAATAATAATAATAATAATAGTTATTCTGATACACGCTGCTCACTGAAACGAATACGAAGAGAATCCCATAAGACCTGCTGCATAACCTGATCCTGTCCATGCCCCATCACTGTCAGAGTGTTCTGGGACTCTTGGGTGACCATACGCCCTACTGAACACAATGCGGGGGCACTCTGGTCCAGTTTGACCTGCTCCTGTTCACCACTATAATTATATCACTTACTAATAAATCACTGTCATTGAGTTTGCATCTCATTTGCATAATCAAACAACTTTGTTTGATCTTTCTTTTCTTTTTGAATAGCTTCATATTCATTTGGAAATATTTTTGGGAACGTTGTATGTTCATGACAAACTGAGCAGCTTTAGCGTACCCCCTCCATCATTTAGTCACCAGGAGACGATGTGCCTCCAAGGACGTCCCACTGAGGACTGATTTTAAAATCTGTTTTGGTTTAAAATCTATTTTGTTACCTGTTTTATTCCTAACCTAAATATTAATATTCATTTAAATGCTAATATGAACTTCATGTTGACTATGACTTTAATATACTTTTAAGTATTTACCTAATTCATCTAGGCCACCCATGGAGGTCGGGTCCCATTTTGAGTCTTGTTTCCTCCCAAGGTTTCTTTCTTCTACTTTTAGGGATTTTCCTTGCCACTGTCGCCCTAGGCTTGCTCCATTTGGATTGGCCTTTTATGATCATATAGGATTATAAAGCTGCTTTGAGACGATGCTCCGTTATAAAAAGCACTATAGAAAAAAAATTGACTTTGACTTTGACTTAGTGGCTGGGGGGTTGGGTTCAAATCCCGTCTGGATACCCATGGGCTTCTGTTTGATTCCCGAATTCGAACAAAACTAACGTGGTGTGTTTCTCTATAATTCTGAATGTTTTTTCCTCGCTGAGCTGTGAAATATTTCGTCTGTAATGCGCAGCAGGTGAACTCGAAGAGGCCTGTTTATACCCACCTTCCACTTTACACTCGAACCCGTCCCCGTTCTCCTTGGCGCTGGGTTTCTGGCTGGCCTTCTGATGCTCCTCCTTTGCGCTCTCGCTGTTGTTATACACCCACTTTATAGAGTCTTGCTGAAATAAGTCAAAACAAAAACATTTTCTCTGGCTGGAAAGGATCGAAGCATTTTTGGACCAACGTTAACTCAGTCGTATTAATTATTGTCTGTGTATCTGTTTCTGATAGGTATTAAGTACATTGTACAGTGTGTATCTGCTACACTGTTTGTGTGTGTGTGTTTGTGTGTGTGTGTGTGTGGCAGTCTGTACCTGTGTGGGTCGGTGGTATTTCCTGCAGGCCGTGACGTGAGCGATGACGCTGGCGTGACTCTCCTTGCTCACATTGATGCCGTTCACCTTGATGATGCACTGACCGGGGTGCAGACCCGCCACAGCCGCCACTGTGCCTGCACACACACGGCAGAATGATAAACACACACACACACATGAATCTGACGTCCCTGTCCCACTATTCTGCATGATGGGACATTATTTATGGGACATTATTTCCCGGAGCTGCTGAAGACCGAGACAAGATGAGGCGGTGCCCTGTACAGGGTCTGATCCCCACTTATGCACACCAGCATGCATTAAAACTGAATGAATGAACACAAATGGTCTGTTGCCATAACGGAAAACGGAAAAAAGAACTCATTTGCGTAAACTACTAGTCGCACACAAGCCTAACGTCATCAAACGTCGACCGGAGAGGTATAAAGCAAAACGTTATTGGACTATGGAGCGGCAGAAACCTCTGCTGAGTTATGAATGATGCTTCTGATGATCTTGGGGCGTGGCGTCCACATATTTTTGGCTCAGCACAATACCAGACTCAGCTTGAGGATCTGACCACAATTACAGCTGGATAACAAGCTGGAGCAGAAGGTGCATCTCGAGCTCACCTGCTCGATGAGCTGCGTGTGTGTGTATGTGTGTGTGTGTGTGTGTGTGTGTGTGTGCCCCTATATGAGCCATATCACTCAATTTTCCCCCACAGAGACGCTCTCACTTGTACAGAGATTGGTCTGGATCTAAGAGTCTCATGGTCTGTCTGGACGGCTGCTAAAATCTGATCTCTCTCTCTCTTCCGTCTCCGGCTGTCTCACGTCTCGAGAGCTTTTCTCATCTCTCGTCTCATTTCTTTTTGAAAAAGCCACGAGCCTGAGTGCCAGACTTTTTCCACCGTCCTACTCATCCAGTGCCAGGTTGAATAAGTGTCTGAAAGTGAATACAGAACCTCTGTGTGTCTGTGTCTGATTTGTTTCCTGGTCTGGACCTGCTCCAGTCCTTCACATTCGGACGGATCCAGATGTGTTGCAGCTGCAGAGTGTAATCGTTTAGCCTCAGATATAAGCTTATCACTCTGTATTTTCTTCTTAAGTGGATCAGAAAACGTCAAAGAACCTTAAAGAGGAGTCGGGTAGAAATCAGGAACTCGACCTTCACTGTGAAAGGAGCGACATGGTTTAAGTTCAAGTAGATGAAGAGACTGGAAACAGAGATGCTGGAACTTAAAACCCAAACCACTGCAACTCACCCCTTCAAATCACAACTACCCCAACCAGCTCTGTCCCAAAACCAACCCAACCCTCCTTTAGCAACTACAACCTAACACAACCCACCCCAACCTGCTCTGTCCCAAAACCAACCCAACACACCTTAAGCAACTACAACCTAACACCACCCACCCAACCAGCTCTAACGCAACCATAATCACGATAACCCACCCATGCCCACTACAACTCATTCCAACCCACCCCTACTGACTACATTCCTTAACTAGTCACCCTAACCTGCTCTGAACCCAACCCAACCCAACACAACTCGCTCTGAACCCAACTCACCCCACCCCAACCCAACCCAACCCAATTAAACACATACCACTTTAACCTAACCCAACCCTACTCACTAAAACCCGCCCCTGCCCACTACAACTCATTCCAAACCACCCTCTTTTACTACCCACCCCAACCAGCTCTGAACCCAAACCACCCCACCTGAACCAGCTCTGAACCCATTACAATGGTCAGCACTGTCACCTCACAGCTCCAAGAATCCCTGGTTTGATTCTGGGATTGGCATGTTCTCCCTGTGTCTAAAAGGGTTTCCTCTAAGTGCTCCAAATTCTTCTCACATCTCTTCTTCTCAAGTCTCCCAGTTTATGACCTGTGTTAGATTGGTGCCCTGTCTAGACTTGGTGCCCACCTTCAGCCCTGTGCTGCTGGTTACCCCCTCCACAAGGCCCTCACTTAGATAAAGCGGGTATGAAAATAAGCAAACAATTGTAGTTTCTTCTGTTTACCTCTGCCCACTGCGTGCACCACAGATGGGCCAAAACCTCGGATCTGAAACCCCAGTCCATCCGCTGAGTCCGGGATCTTCACAGTCCTACACGCACGCACACACACACACACACACACACGACCACAACAAAATGAGTCACGAGAGTCTCAGCAACACACTGCTTGTCTTAGTCACTTAATAAACATCAGGAGATTTTATTTACTGAACTCACAGGATGAATTCCATGGCAAGCTTTTACTCACTCTCGAGGTTTGGTGCTGACCAGCACTCTGAGAAGACCATTGGTGTTGAAGCACTGCTTGAGGAACATCTCCACCTCGTGGAACGGCCTCAGGAAAACCAAGTCTCCATTAACGGCAAAGACCTTCTTTCCAACCTCCATCCCAGCCATCTACACAGAGAAAGAGCACACACCTAAACACTGCATAGCTGGAACGGATGGAGGGGTTCCAAAAAAAGGTTGGCCAGAGATCAAGTTCGAGCTCAGAAGATCAGAAACGTAAGGTGAAAACAAGGACCAGATTTTATTCAGCAAATCATTTTACCAAGGGTACCAAAACTTTTTTCAAATCCCCACGCAGGACTGCATTTGTGTCAGGAAATAAAAGTCACGTACAGCATGTTTTTTTCTACACACTGTCGTTCTCCACCCACAGGGGCAGAGTTTGCTGATTCTGCATTTACCATGTAGGGAAATTTCTCAGCTCGTTTTCTGACGCATTACAGGGTTTCTTACGAGAACGTGACACCGAACTCTAACGCAGAGATCCATCCCACCAGGTTCCTTATTCTCAGGGCTTTTTAAAAAACAGTTTATAAGGGTATAGAGTTTGGTTTACGTTGCTGGTGGCAAAAGTTCAATCGAACATTTTACTCTTACCTCCGCCTGAGAGCCTTTCTCCACCGATTTGATCATTGGAACCCTGTTCCGATCTTCCAGGGTGAAGCCGTAACCTCCAGCACTTGGCCGGATCTAAAGTGGAGAACGAGTACGTTTCACTTTACACAAAGATTCCTACTAAAGGGGTTCAAACAAATTAAACAAATCATTAAATCAGCACTGATACACTCATGATACGGATTCTAATACCAATCTCTCCTAATCAATACTGCCAAAGGACAACAACAAAAGAGTGTTTCATTACTCATTCAATCAAAGCAACCAATCAATCCCACATTCAATCTATTAAACAATTTATCTTTCAATCAATTATCTGTTAATCAATAATCAATCAATCAATCAATCACAAGGCAAGCACACTCAGATCAAATAATTAATAAAATCAATCTAGCAGCCATTTATCATCAATCAATCAATCAGTTCAATTCAATCAAAGCAACCAACCTATCTATTGATTTGTCTATAAATCAGTCAATCTATCTTTAAAACAGTTATCCATTATTCAATAATCAATCAATCAACCAAACAATTAATCAATCTATCAACCAATTTATATTTTAAATAAGTATCAATCAATCAATCAATCAATCTATTACAAGGCAAATGCACTCATATCAATCAATCAGCCATTTATCATTTATCATCATCATGAAATGAAGGCACCCAATTAAACGATTTATTGATCTGTCTATCTATCATAAATCAGTCAAAAATGTATGTCATTAATCTTTCAATCAATTATCTATTCATTAATTAGGCAATCAATTAATCAAACACCAGGCAAATGCACTCAGATCAATCAATCAATAAAATCCATCTATCAGCCATTTATCATCAATCAATCAATTATCCATTCAATAAAAGCAACCAAACGATCCACTGATTCAACTATAAATCAGTCAATCTTTCAATCAATTATCTATTAATCAATAATCAATCAGTCAATCACAAGGCTAGCACACTCAGATCAGTCAATCAATAAAATCAATCTGTCAGCCATTTATTATTAATCAATCAAACAGTTAATTCAATCAAAGAAACCAAATGATCTATTGATCTGTCTATAAATCAGTCCATCTATCTAACAGTTATTTATTAATCAATAAGCAATCAATTAACCAATCAAAACAATCAATCAATTAATCTATTGATCAAACATGTATCTGTTTATAATCCAGCAAGCAATCAAGGCAAGCACATTAACACCAATCAATCAATAAAGTCAATCAAATCAAAACTGTTTATCAATCAATCAGCCACTTATCATCAATCGAATAATTATCAATGAAATGAAGGCACCCAGTTAAACGATTTATTGATCTGTTTATCTATCCTAAATCAGTCAAAAATTTATGTCATAATTCTTTTAATCAATTATCTATTTATCAGTTAAGCAACCAATCGATTAAACACCAGGCAAACGCACTCAGATCAATCAATCAATAAAATCAATCTGTCAGCCATTTATTATCAATTAATCAGGCAGTTAATTCAATCAAAGAAACCAAACAATCTATTGATCCGCCTATAAATCAGTCAATCTATCTTTCAAAGAGTTATCTATTAATCAATGATCAATCACTCAACCAAACAATCAACCCATCTATCAAACAATTTATATTTCAAACGTGTATCTATTAATCATCAATCAATCAATCAATCAATCACAAGGCAAACACACTTAGATCAATCAATCAATAAAATCAATCCATCAGTTATTTATCATCAATTGATTAATTATTCAATAAGTAAAGGCACCCAATGAAACGATTTATTGATCTGTCTATCTATCATAAATCAGTCAATCTATCTGCCAATCCATTATCTATTTATCGATTAGGCAAATCAATCAATCAAAACCATCATCATCATCATCCTGCTTGTTATTAATACTGACAGCCCGGACCCTGATGAGCCATGGGACCCTCTTGATTAGATTTAGGGGAGCACCCCAACCAACCCCCCAACACACACACACACACACACACACACACCCCGATCACACCATGCGTCCCTCACCAGCAGAGTCTTAGCGATGACGTTTTCCACTATTTTCAGGTCGTGTTTCAGGGGCTTGTGTTTGGTGTTGGACCCTTCCATCTCCTCATCGGCGAAGAAGCGGAACAGCAGGGGCTCGTCCTTAAACTCGCTCTTCTCCAGAACTGCAGAGAATTTATTTATATAAAACGCCGATATCACATCTGGTAAAGCTAAAAATAATAATAATAATAATAATAAATAATAATAACTAATAATAATAATAATAATAATAATAATAATAAATAATAATAACTAATAATAAATGAGACTTTTAAGCACAGTCTCTGTTTACACTCATCTTTTACAAAAATATATAAATAAATAAAAGGTTTGCACCTACATTTAGTACCAGGTAACAACATCGTTTTTTCCGGGCGGAAAAAAAACAAACACGAAAAGGTGTCAATTCTTGCAGAAAGTAACCATTTTTAGAGCTGTGTACGTGGTAGCATCATCTTTTCTTTCCTTTTAATCCCAGTTCCAGTTGTCATGCTGGAAAAAAGAAGCGTTTCTCTGCCTTTTCCTCACTATGTGTACATATCTTATATCTTAAAACGCCATCATAATCACAAAAATGAGCAGTTATTTGATTATGGGATATTTCATTTTTGTGATCGGTACAGGACTTATTCGATTACAGTTCAAATTCAGCTGCATGCTCTTCACTTCACGCCGTACAAACCCGCGCTTATTTTCGATCGCTGTGTCCATATGGGAAAACGTGTACACAGCACAACCCTAATCAATACTGCCAAAGGACAACAACAAAAGGGTATTTCATTACTCATTCAATCAAAGCAACCAATCAATCCCACATTCAATCTATTAAACAATTTATCTTTCAATCAATTATCTGTTAATCAATAATCAATCAATCAATCAATCACAAGGCAAGCACACTCAGATCAAATAATTAATAAAATCAATCTAGCAGCCATTTATCATCAATCAATCAATCAGTTCAATTCAATCAAAGCAACCAACCTATCTATTGATTTGTCTATAAATCAGTCAATCTATCTTTAAAACAGTTATCCATTATTCAATAATCAATCAATCAACCAAACAATTAATCAATCTATCAACCAATTTATATTTTAAATAAGTATCAATCAATCAATCAATCAATCTATTACAAGGCAAATGCACTCATATCAATCAATCAGCCATTTATCATTTATCATCATCATGAAATGAAGGCACCCAATTAAACGATTTATTGATCTGTCTATCTATCATAAATCAGTCAAAAATGTATGTCATTAATCTTTCAATCAATTATCTATTCATTAATTAGGCAATCAATTAATCAAACACCAGGCAAATGCACTCAGATCAATCAATCAATAAAATCCATCTATCAGCCATTTATCATCAATCAATCAATTATCCATTCAATAAAAGCAACCAAACGATCCACTGATTCAACTATAAATCAGTCAATCTTTCAATCAATTATCTATTAATCAATAATCAATCAGTCAATCACAAGGCTAGCACACTCAGATCAATCAATTAATAAAATCAATCTGTCAGCCATTTAGCACAGCACAACCCCACCCCCACCCCCACCCCACACACACACACTAAACCACCCCGCCCCACATACGCCGCCCACCTGACCCGGGTGTGACTTTGCGTAGCGCGTCTGCGGTCCGGTGGATTCGTGTTTGTTTTTGGGCGGGCGAGTGTGAAACCGAGCCGTGGGCGGGATTAGAACGAGAGGCTTGCATCAAAGTCTCGTGTTAGTTTGGCAGAGGGGGCAGGGGGTGCAGAACGGGGGTGGTATAGGGGTCCACCGGGCCTCTTGTTTAGAATGGTGGACGTCTCTGAATGTCCATGAGAGACCAATGAAGACCCAGAGCTCCAACTAAAATAGGAACTGATTGAGCAACGATTGGTGGAGTAAACCAAACCCGAAATTACAAAGCAGCTTTCTGTTCTTCCGTGTGTGTGTGTGTGTGTGTGTGTGTGCATGTCATGAGTCGTACCATGGTGCATGAAGCCATTGTCACACAGTTCCACTCCCAAGATCAAAGCTTCCTCTCTTGTCCGACAGTCACCCTGAGAAACAGGAGAGCAAAAAGCATGAGGATGAGGATCTTCTCACACACGTTCCTCTCAACACCAGCCCTTGGTACCACAAGTTCCTCACGCCAAAACATCTCCCAAATCGTTTCTTACCTGTGCTATGAGCCAGTCGATCAGCTTGTTGGCCATCACCACTGATTTATAGGTTCTCAGGTGATAATCTTTATCCCTGATCAACACAGAACAAAAACACAGGACTAAAATCTAAACTAAAGGTTTTTTTTCCATTGAATCGACCGTTTTTAGGTCATGACCTCTATTTTTCCACCACACACACCATCACACGATGATGTTTCCTCTGATAGGACATGAACTCCCACTGCTCCAGAACTCAAACCAGTAGAAAGTGGCTCTATTTGTGAATGTGTAAGTACGGTTAAAATACTGCACTTTAAACGTTTAAGGGAATTGGTAGCAGACAGTAAAGCCGAGCCGAAGCCTGGGGTCTCAGAGAAAACACACCGGACTTGGGAATGCATTTTCCCATGAAGCCCGAGGTCTCCTGAGAGGCAGGACTGCACTGGACCAGAGCAGACCCAAACAAATCCACGGTTTGGTTTAAAGCAAAGTCCTTCTGACCACAGGAAATTCTCTCTGCAGCCACACGTCCTGTACATGATCCTCTTTTACACAATATTTCCCTGCAGCTCGCCGCTTTGGTTCCGATTCTGGTTCTGTTCTATACAAGGTTTAGATCGAATGACCGTGACCATGGCTTGACCCAAAAAAAGGAAAAATCTAAACGATAGCTTAAGAAAAGTACGGAAAGAAGAGGATACAACAGTAGGAACGAAACAAAGAAGAGACGTTAGAGTGAAAACAAGATTAAAAAATGATTTGTTGAGGAAAGATTAAGGAAAAACTAATGATAAAAGGGGTTATTGAAGTGCAATAAAAAGGAAAGAAAGAAAGAAAGAAAAAAAGAAAAACATAAGCTAAGAAAGAAAGAAAAGGAAAAGGGATGAAGGAAGGAAGGAAAGAAAGAAAGAAAGAAAGAAAGAAAGAAAGAAAGAAAGAAAGAAAGAAAGAAAGAAAGAAAG
>JAUZSV010444101.1:0-17338 GCA_034780495.1 Parotocinclus cesarpintoi | reverse complement strand
TAAGGGACACTTTAGAGACACCAATTAACCTAACGTGCATGTCTTTGGAATGTGGGAGGAAACCGGAGGGTTTACCCAGAGTAAACCCACGCAGGCACTGGGAGGACATGCAGATTCCACATTGGGATTGAACCGGCGACCTTCGTGTTGTGAGGCAGAGGTGCTAACCACTCAGCCACCGTGCTGCCTATCGCCATTATACCATTGCTAAAGCAACAAGTCTAACAGTGGCCTCAGACTTGCTTTTATTTCAGACATAGACACAGACATGAACAGCTACAGACAGATGTTATCTGACATCATATTAGTCAGGTGGGCGGACACAAGCACACACCTGAATGGTAACACCTGGAAGTTTTTAAAAAGCATGCCTGAGAGGTGATAACTGCCAAAGTGAGCAGTGTCATGTTGTTCCTGTACGACATAAAACTAAACTAAAATCTCAACACTAGATGCAAACCTACACTTAGCAGCAGTCAACATGAGCAGTTTTTTTTTTAAACAAACTGATTTCATGAGCTCTAATTGAAGTGGGTATTTCTCCTGGCATTTTGTACCGTCATTTCTGCTACACCTACATTGTACTGTGAATGCTGGGATGCTGGACAGATGATTATCAGCTATTGAGAGGCAAAAAGAAGGATAGGGGCACCACAAATCACAGGACTCTACCTTATTTATTGCAAAAAACATCTGTAGGTTGTTATATATGTTTAATAGTAGTTAGTAGTTATATTTACTTGACCAAGAGCTGTTGGTTCTGGATAGCTTAGAGGCCAATATTGGATCTTTGCGTTATTGCCAAGATATTGGTGCCCAAACCACCTATTTTACCTTCTACACATTTTTATGGGCCACAAACCAGATTCAGCCAGTTTCAAGGATTTGCTGTATTTAGAGCTTAGTTCACAAGCTTCAGTTTCTAAAGTACTAAGCTATCAAACAACAATGTACTTGTGTCTTAATCATTGATCACAAATTCCAATACCAGTTTTAACATGCAGTATAATTACACATGACTCACACACTTCCAGTTGGGGAAGCCCCTTTCATCGTCCTAGGTTTTGTTCCATTTCTGATTATCCAGCGTCATTAAGTTTATTTGTCTTTTTTAATTCTAGTTGGCAGGAGTTTAACAGTTTGGTCGTTTCCACACTCTAACAAAACTACCAAGCGGTGGTGGTGAAGTTAAATGCTCTTGAGCCAGGAAAGGACCTGGTCATTCATGGTTTCTGGATTCTCCATTTCCCCTCAGGCATTCCCATTGCTTTATCGGGTCAAGTGGAGTTTATTGACCCCTTGGAAAACTAAAGCATCAAATCAGTGTGACCCTAGCCAGAGGGTATTATGTTCTGATCAAATTTCCTTTTCACTGCAGGGAGAGGTTTATAAGTAACTGTTTATAAAGGCACCAGTGTTTCTGCACTAGTGACCTACAGATCTGTACATTTAAATCCAAGGATTGAGAGGGAGCCATCAATAGACCCGTGGCCCTACTAGGCTGAATGCTTAAACTAATCTAAATTTTGTCCTAGAATCAAGTAGTTAAAGAAAAGGGACAAAAGAAATCACAAGTAAAAGGTTGAATATATGTAATATAGTCAGATGCATGCATTTGTTTAGACTCTTTTTCTGCACAAATGGTAATTTAGCCAAAATAAAGTGAAGGTAATCTATTTTTTAGGAACACGAGATCTTAAACATCTTATGTTGTTTTATGTCACATTTCTATTTGTATTTGCAAAATCTTGACCCAGGTTAAGGTGAAAGTCTGTAATGGAGTGCACACCGGAAGAACCGTGTTTTACACCTCATTCAGCATTCCTGTGTCTGATCCATCTGTTTAGCGACCACTGAAATGTAAACAAAGAACAAGAAGAATATAAATAAACTGAAAAATATAGAATGCTTAATACTTTTGCACAGTAATGTATATGTTTAGTATAAGTGTAGTATGATATAGAAACACTGAATTGCCACTTTATTAGAGACATCCATATAGTAACATATTAGACCTCCTTTGAACCTCAGCAAGAATAGATTACATACAGATAGATTATAATAGCCTAGACATACTAGCCCTGGAAGTTTAGCATGGATGACTGATGATTTTTCCTCACTTGATTTTATGGCCATACCTGGAAGTTCCTGTTCTGAATTAATATTTGAAAAGATTGCAATTATTTTAGTCGTTTTCATTTCTGAACTGAGAAAATCACAATCACAAGCTCATCATGATATCATGCATCATGAAATTTTCAGGCCATTATAAATACCTCTGTGCCATTTGGTATTGTCCCATCATGTTTTAAACATGCAACTGTGCAACCATTTCTTGAGAAATTTAATTTTGATGTGAGTATTCAGAGTGATCATTAATTAAAAAAAAAGTTTTTTCATCCAATAATTTGGAAAAGGTGGTGGTATTGGAATTACAGGACTACTCAATTTCTCAATGACAAAAAAAAAAAAAAACATCATTGAGGTTTTCAATCAGGATTTAGGCCCTGTCATAGCACAGAGTGTTCTTATAGTTTGACATGATTTGACAATGGCTATGGATGTTGGTAATGATGCTACTCTAATATTAGATTTAAGATCTAATATAGATTTGAGATTACAAGTATAATGTAGGGTTACAAGCGGTTCAAGTTCGTCTACATTTTTGATAATATTGGTAATTGTATTTCTCCAGTGTCAACTATGAAGTCCCTGCAGGGATCAGTGTTGGGACCACTATTGTTTTCATTTTATCTGTTGATACTGGTTAATATAATGAGGCATCTGGCGATATAAAGAGTTCAGTTTAAAATGTAAAAAATATTTGTTAATGCTTGTTAGGGTATTGCTCCTGTTTATGTTACACAGTTGCTAGAACCTGTAGTCCATTCTAGACAGCTTATATAATTGGATATTACTTATACCTCGCTCTAAATCTTAGTCCAAGGGCCATTGCAGAACCTAGAATATGGAATAGTCCACTGCTAGAAAGATCTGTTGCCGTTTTAAAATCTAGCCTTAAAACCCATTTTAATTGTATGGCATTTCTAAGTCAGCGAGATGATGTGGTTCTGTTTGTGTGTAAAGGCCATGCTTCGTTTGTGATTTTCCCTGTGTTTGTTTGATTTCATAGTTTGCTGGTGGTTGTATTTTGTGTGTATATTTAGATTATTGTTCAGCACTTTGGTTGTTAAATATGCTATATAAATAAAATTCACATTACATTACATGGTGGTGACAGATACAGCAGTGCTGCTGGACTTTTTAAACACGCTGTTTACTTACTGTGCACACTATTAAACCATAAACTATCTGCCATGCTAATCCACCTAGTAGATGTTTGCACAGTTTGTGTCAGTCATCCTCTAATTCTCCATCAGTGCTCACAGGACACTGTCTACAGGATACTTGTGGCTGGACGTTTTCAGTCCAGCAGTGACCCTGAATTATTTAAAAAGTAGCACTGCTATGTCTGATCCGCTCATACCAGAACATCACACACTAACACACCACAACCACATCGGTGTCATTGCAGTGCTGAAAATCCACCACCAACCGTACCTGGTCTGTGGGGGTCCTGTGGGGGATCAGACCATAGTACTGGTGCGTACTAACCACGTACTAAAATTGGATCTAAGTGGAATGAGCTTAATCTTTTTGTGTGAATGTAGCTTATGTGTATACCTTCCTATTTCTACAGCTTTCACTACATAACTACACTTACTGGTCTTTTAAAAAATGTTCATTGGTGAACACCGTACCTTCCAAATGATTCAATAAAGCACCTCTTAGACTGGAAGGTAGCATTTCCTGAAATTAATATCAGTAAATTATTTACTGACCAATCCCAGATCAGCCTTAAAACTTAATACTTTTGCCATGTTTGTTACCATTGGCAATGTGGATAGTCCTGAGTCTGACTAATGGACGAGGGGTGAATTGCCACTCCACCAGCTGAATGCCCAGACTTGGCAGCGAATTCAGGTTGGCCAGAGAAAACAAAAAGCTTGGTGAAGAATACCATGCTTGTGCTCTGTAACTGAGGGACTGTTGGTGCCTGTCTACAGTTTATCTGTATGTGGTAGACTGCTGTCACAAATAAAAGAGTATCAATAACTCATAGATTTCCTCAATATTTAATAATCTCTGTCACATTCCTCCATCTCATACTGTATTTCTCATGTGTGGTTACTCTTGGGTCCTGAAGGAACCCAAAGTAAAAGTTAATATCCATTGTTAATTAGCCAATAGGTCATGCAGATTATAGGATTCTTAGAGGATATGGGGCTGAGTTTGCCATCTGACACCATCAGCGTTGACAGCTTGCCGTCTGTTTACTGAAGCTCGTTTGACCACACTCAGACCAAATTAGGGGCTTCTGATTCCTCATGCATTCTTGCAGTATCACAGAGAAAGACGGGGACAGGGATTATAAAACACTGACATATTACTGGTTTACGATCATTTTAAGTTGAACTCTTCAGATCCTTTACTGACATTGGCTGGCATCCAAACGTAATATGTTTTTAGCAGTTTAAGGTGGCATCTTAGCTTAGTTTAATTTAGCAGAAAGTCATTTTTGCCTGTGACTTTAGCTGGAACCTTTTTTTATTCCTGTGCTCACAAGTATCATTTTATGAAACCCACAACACTAACTTAGTGGTGGTTGTTTCAGCTTGCTGATTTATGTAATGTTTATTTTTTCAGGAAAATGCTAGGATGCTCACCGGGGATGGTAAGGTGGTCATCATCCAGAGAGAGGAGTAAAAGAGGGAGCATTTTGTGAAGCACCAAAAATGACAGATTTCTGTGTAACTTCAAAACAAACCTGTTAGAGATAGAGGTGGCTGATGTACAATGTGTTCTACACCCGAGTCATAAAATTAGAGCAAAATAGAGCATTTATACTTTATGCAGTATCAGCATCATATCTGGATAGGTAGATTATCCACCATACGAGGCATGCATAATGGATTTAAAATGCATATTCATTGTTTCGAACCACTTTAGGCCGTATTTTAGAAAGTACTTTAGCAACATGTTATACACATAAATGCAAATGTTTCTACTTCATTACCAACTTTATTAGCTGATCTTGAAATTTTAAGAGTTTCTTTACATATGTGCAAAGAAAGTGTGCAAAAGGAATTTTAAATATAACATCCTCTTTGTTAGTTGTTTGTGAGTTGTCACTGTTTGCTATAGAAATGTAGAAAATATACAAAGCATGGACAACATAAGTACTTACTGGGGCCACCTATTAATTTCAGAACAGCTTTATTTATTCATCTTGGAATGCTTCCAAACAAGTCCTGAATGGTTTTTAATGAGATGTCAGATCATTCTTCAAGAATAAAACGATCCATTTCCTTAGAAGAATAACGAGAATATCCACATTTGAACTTTTTTTGAACGTTTAATGATATTTTAATCTGATCATTATTTTTAATGAAAGAATGGCTTGATAAACATTACTTTGAAGTCAAGTGCTCTAGAGAGCCTAATAAAGTGAATAAAGTATAATTAAACCTTTTTGGGAATTTTGGAGTGCAGTCTAGGAGATGCATGGCTATTCTTTGCTATTGGATGACTAGTTTTTTTAAGTAGTCCATCAATCATTTCTATCATAGCTAAAGCAAAAACAAACATTTGGTGTCACAAAAAGAAGGCAGTTTTATTAATTTAGTTAAACATTGATAAACAGCAGCAAAAAATCAATGTTTAACAGCCTTATAACAGAGAATTCATGTCTCCAACAGCACTTTGTCGTTAAACAAAATAGCCTGTTTGGTAGCCTGTTCCTTTTTTAAATTAGTGCATGAATGAAAACGTTTACTAAATTTCAAAGCCCACGTCAATTATATACAGTATGCACATATACACTGCACACAAAATGTAGGGGATATTTCAAAATGAATATGAAGAGGATCCCACTAGATCCACAGGATCCCAGTGTGTTTTGGCAGTCTTGGGTGACCATACACCCTACTGAACAGTCAATGTGGGGCACTCTCATCCAGTTTGACCTGTTTCTGTTCACCATAAATATATCACTCACTAATCAATCACGAACACTGTGTTTCATTTCCTTTAACCCCAGATATTTCTATCCCGTTACTGAAATTTTACTGTTAAAGGTTATAAGTTGATTGGATTTGATTTGGAAAGACACACCTGTGTATATCTCACTAAGGTCTCACTGCTAACAATGCTTATTAGAGCAAAACCAAACCAGGAGGAGGAACGAAGACAGAGAGTCAGAGACAGGATTGTGTGGAGATACAGATCTGGAGAAGGCTATAAAAATGTCCCAAGAGTAAAGCGGTCCCCAAAATTCTTAAACGGAAGAAGTTTGGAACAACCAGGACTCTTACTGGATCTAGCCACCCCTCAAAACTAAGTAATGGGGAGCGGGAAGGCCTTGGTGAGAGTGGTGACCAAGAGCCCTACTCTTGGCTGACTTTGACTAAGTTCCAAAGATTCTGTGTGCACATTGGAGAGCCATCCAGAGAAGATTGGCAGAGAATACCCAAATCCAGGCGTGGCATCTAACCCAAGAAAACTGGAGAATGTAATTGCCTCAGGTGCTTCAATAGGTACTGAGTAAAATGTTTCTGTTTTCACTATGCGGTACTGAGTGCTGAATGATGGGGAAAAGCTTGGTTTTTAAATTTTATTTTAGCACAACCTTACAAAATGTAAAAAAGTGAAATAGACTTTCTGAATGAATTGTACATACACCAAAACTCTCCAGCAGTCCATCGCCATATTCAAGCTCAAACTCCACACAAGGCCAACTAGTAGTTGACTAGATGACTACACAACCCCTAGAACAAAATTTGTATAGCCACATCCGCTTCATCACTCAAAGGACTTGAATGAGTTGTGCAATCTTACTACAAGAAGGTCTGAGGGCACACGTTTTAACAGGTAATTCATCCAGATGTTTATTCACTTGTCTGTAGCCTTCACAAGCACACAAATAACATGAAGAATGCTTTATTAACCTAATTCTAAAGTTTTATTTTCATTTAGTTAATTTACTTGTTCAGTCAAAGTTTTTTTTATTATTTTTTTATATACTTTTTTGTATTTTTGAAGAGTGCACATACAATTATTGTTTAGGTTGTCCAGTTGTTTAGTATTTTTGTATGTGGCATAGGTGGGATAACACGTTTAAAATGTTACATAGACGACAACAACATGCATCATTTTGAGATTTAACATAAACTTTGGTGCTTTTCTGTAGAATCATCCCTCACTGAAATCCAAAACCTGAAGTTAACTTCCTTGTCATTTTATATAATTTCCCATGTGGCGCCATTCACACGTATAGCTTTTAAGTTTCTCAAAAACTGTCATTTCTTCTTATTTTATTACAGGTCTCTGTGTTCTTTTAGGCTTTACCTGGTTAAGCTAAACAACCTAGGATTTGTTTAGAGGAAGTCACTTCTGTCTGCAGTGTGAAGAGTGTGTAGCTTGTCCTAACTTGTTAAATACACCTGTGTATGTGTGTGTTTATCTGTGTTTATTTTGCATTACTATACTCTTGAGGACCAACTGTCCCTACGATGATAGGGAAACCTGGAATTTTGACAAGCAAGGACTTTTTTTCTGGTTAACTGCCTTAAGGTTAATGTTAGGGGTACGGGTGGAGGTAGGGGTAGCATTACTTAGCTTCAGTAGTTCTTTATTGTTATTCATGTCAATGAAAGTCCTCACAAGGACAGCAAGACAGTCGAGTGTGTGGTTGTGTAAGGCATAAAGAGGTGCAGGACTCCAGCTAAATACCTGTCTGGTGAGGCATCGGGCAGAAAGAATCACATCTTTGTCTCAATGTGCTGGATGTCATCCAGGGATAGAGCAGGTGTTGACAGTGCATTTAAACACACCCGCCATGCATGCTCTGAACCCACAAATGCGAGCCTTGCATGCACACAGGCTCTCAGACACAATTCAAACAAACACAAGACCTTGTCACAACATTCATACGCTCAGATTTTTGGTGCAAGCCATTATTTAATATCTGTCATATTAGTTTCAGAGGGCTTATTGTTGTTTGTCCGCGATATTGTTGTTACTAAGGACGGGATTTCAACATCAAAAAGATTGTGGTTTCTGTTTGTCAGTATCAGTGTTGGTACACATTTTAAGAACTGTCTACAAGGTGTCAGCATTAGCTTCCAATGGAAAAATTTGGAGCCACTTTATGGAGCTGTCAGGTGTTGACAACGTAGAGCTTTGACTGTTAGCAGAATGAAAGCAATGTAACAGTTTGTTGCGTGCAGATCAAAACCAAAACATATATCATCAGACGAGCCAGAGATCTGAAACGATTTAGCACCATATGTCGTATTCTGAGTTGGACATCTTGAATTATGTGCAGTATGCTGTAACGTTTGTTCATGATTTATCTGATTGACATATGCTATATGATGAATTTAATGCATCTGTATCAAATTACCCCTGTTACAAATTGGCCTTTTCAATCTAGAATTAACTCTGGCCACATACAATCCAGGGGCAGGGACTTGGGCGGTGCAATGGCAATCCTGCAACAACCATTACAAAACACAGAAACGTGAATGTCTGTGTGAAGACTATGTCCGAGGGAGGGGGGATCATCCCCGACACTCTCACAGTGCTGCCACCCCTCCTAACCCTGATTTTATGTTAATTGTTTTGAACTGGCACCCTGCCCAATGCATAATTTCCAGAATTTCCACTCTGGACCTCACTCAACACCAGTCGGAAATATGTTACAGAAATTAAATTTAACCTAATTGTTATACACCAGTATATGCCATAGATCTTCCACTAAACTGAAATTCAAACAGAAATTTGATACTTTTTTTACAAATAAAACCCAAAGTTTTAAAAGAATTTACGTTATAATAACACGTCCAGCGCATGGTCTGTTTTTGAAGTTGGAGTTTAGTCTCTTTGGAGACTTCATAATTGGTACTCCCGCTAGTTTTAAGATAAAGGGCTTAATGCCACTTGTTGCTCCGGTTTGCTTTAGCCAGTGGCTCTGCCACGCGTCATTCACAAATAGTCCACATTCCTTCTGTTCTCGCAGCATGCTGCTACCTGTTCCACTTTAATCTCTCTAGAGAGGAATGGTCACTGCATCCCGACCACCACGTCATCCTGCCACTTATCTTTTCCCATCACACTACTCAATCTTCTTGCTGTTCGATGATTGTTTATTGCAGTTCCAAAATAAAACGTCAATCTTGTCTAATAACGAGAACCAGCTGTTTGTATTTGTGAAAGGAATGTCTGTAGATTGTTTACTGTTAGACTCTTCCTGTCTGACTGGTCAGAATTAGGCTAAACAATGAGCAAGCAGATCTGTTTAAAGGCGCAGCTGGTGTTTTAAGGTGCCTTTATTTACAGTTTAGCACTAAATTACTTAAGTTAATGGGCCACAGTGAAAACAAGGGCAGTTGGGGTGGAATGTTTTGATTGGCCTGGCGAGAGTTGGAGGGAGCACTGTGGGGAGTTCAACCCCGGGCTTTGGGCTGCTGTGTGGCACTTCTGTGATAAATAGCTGTTTCACCCCTGTTTGCCAGAAGCAGTCTGAGCGAGTGCTATGGGTTATCTCTCGGAGACGCTTTGTGTGTCTTGTGTGTGAGTTTTTGTGTTAAAGGGGAATCTGTGTATATCTGTGTTTATGTTTTTGACTATAAGGACTCCAGTTGTTGACATACCAGACATGCCAGTGGCCTTGAGGAGTAGCCAGTGATAGTACATGAGGTGAAAGCTCACGGAGACACGAGCAGTGTTTAAAAACACAGCAAAGCATATAAGTGTGTAAGATTTAAAAACTCGGATGTTTCCGAGCAGTTAGCAGTTACCATGGGCTTTGCTCAGGTCTCTTTCCATAGTATGAAGGTAATGTGAAAAGAACTGGTTGCTATCACAACCTTTCTTTAGGTGCCTAGTGACTTTCCTTTCTCATTGGCAGCTCGCATGTTAATGATGTCTGTGTTCGGAGTACATTTGCCTATGGCTATCGTTATGTAACAAGAAAAAATACATTCGGCTGTGGAGTCCCTCTATCAATACACACTTGAAAAAGGCAAACTATAACTGCATGGTGTGTACAAACCTTCCATTGCTCTATGGTAGCACTTAGAGAAGAAAGAAGCCAGCTGTTAAAAGCTCTGTGAGACCCGTTACACTGAAACACAGGGCAAAGCGTTCAGAATATGTAGCATTTTTATATCTCTTCCTTAAATGACTGGCCTAAATTTGCCTGTGTTGGTTGTTGATCTGTTTTGACTCATGCCTCTGCCTGTCCTAATCTCATATACTAATGAATTATGTCTGAATATTGTGCTGGAAGTCTAGCGGCAATTAACTGGATCTAAAGGGGGCTTGTCTCTCCTCTCTCTCCTTTTAGCTTCTTAAGTATAAATCTGGCAGCATGGAAAGCATATGACCACGTGATATTTAGTAATATTCACCTTATTTATGGATTTGACCACCCCCTTTAAACGTTTTTAAAGCCCAACAATTTCGAAAATAGCACATATCTTCCACGATGCCTAACAAATAGGAAACATTTTATTTTATTGACAAGATGCTCTAAAAATTAATTGTAATCTGATTATTTGGCTCCTACCATTTTACTTGCTGCCCCTCCTTGGCCCAATCTATGTTTTCTGAACATCCAGCCATTAAAGCCACTAACAGCATGCAAAGCAACATGCCTTTTTTAGTCCATAACTTAATGATGTTGAAATACAAAGCACTGCTACATATCTATTCCTCTTGGACGCTTGAGTACACATAGCATACAGTGTGTAAAAATATCTGTGCAGCTGAATGCAATATTCAGGAGCTTCATTTGCAACCGTTATACCGTCAGTGTTTTTAGGACGTATTTAAATCAGAATATTGTAAAGACAGAACAAACTTTTCCTGCCTGTTAAATATTGCAGCGGATAAGAAATGTCCAATTAGAGAGTGAACTCAAGTTCATTCACCAGAAACGCAGTCTTTAGGGAGGTTCTGGCTTATTTGGACATCTTCCTTTGAAAGGCGCTATATAAGTGTAACTTATTATGATTAAAATATGAATGCTTGCATGAGATCTTGCCTTGGCAGCAATTCAGAGCCATAGTAGATCCTGGAAAAATCCTGTTTGTGTCGGATTAAATTTAAGTAAACAAATCAAGCAAATTGTGGGTCTTGATGCTGATCGCATGATAATGAGCCATAATGTTATGGCACTTCTTGTGGCACTTAGGACCAGCGACAGAATGACAGTTTCAGTTTGAACTAGGATTACCAGCAGAAGTGAAGGAAGGAAGGACAGAAGGTTATCCGTCATTCTGGTAGTCAATGGTGTGTTTAGACTCAACAGCCAGTTACAAGTGGACCGATTGGGTTTTATGGCTCACCCAGAAAGAACCACATGCTGGTAATGATGGTATATTCATGTTTAATTCAATTCAGTTTTATTTGCATAGCGCTTTTTACAATTGACTTTGTCACAAAGCAGCTTTCCATTGATACACAAACATTGCTACAAATTCGATTCTGTTGTCCCTAAGGAGCAAGCCAAATAGCCAGAGTGGCAAGAAAAAAACTTCCTGTGATTAAGAGGAAGAAACCTTGAGAAGGGAATGGAACATCCTCATTTGGGTAATAAAAATAATTAATATTATATAATAAGACATTTAATTGAAAACATGTAATATTTGTATGTAGAGATGGGAGAGTGAGCATTTTCAGCACGGTTGGTCGTTCTGTCTGATATCATCTCCCACTGCAGGGTCACTCTTGGAGCAGGGACCTTGGCAGAAAGAGGAAATGAATTAGACGTGATCTTTGGTACGTTTAACATATGAAGGTTTAAGACTGGAACTAGAACTACAGGCTGAATGCTTGACTAAATAAACAAGTCTTGAGTCTAGATTATACAGAGACTGTGTCTGTAGGACTGTGGTGGCCTAGCGGTTAAGGTAC
Organism: Parotocinclus cesarpintoi; assembly: GCA_034780495.1. Taxonomy (NCBI): domain Eukaryota; kingdom Metazoa; phylum Chordata; class Actinopteri; order Siluriformes; family Loricariidae; genus Parotocinclus; species Parotocinclus cesarpintoi. The sequence continues at coordinate 5,359 of JAUZSV010444101.1, read as the reverse complement.
TGGACTTTGGACCTGAAGGTCCAGAGTTCAAATCCCACCTCTGCCAAGCTGCCACAGTTGGTTTGCTTGAATTGTAAGACTGTATGAGTTGTAAATCGTTCTGGATAAAGGTGTCTGCTAAATGTCCGAGTCTGTTCCATAATTTGGGGGCTTTGTAGGTGAAAGCTCTGCCTCCTGCTGTTATGTGTTGTTGCTCGTAAAGGACATGATGACGAGCTAAAATAGTGTTCATCCATTTAGTCTGTATAACTAGACATGTTCAATTTTTGCTAAAATCCAAGCTACCTGCTTCTTTACAGATGCTTACCCATGTTTGCTCTTGTGTCTTGAATTCCACACAACATGTTAAAGCACGGACAGCATAGCTTCTCCTCAGCATGCTGAATCAATCTGCAGCTTGTTGTGCCATCATCGTGCCAAGTGTGTTAACAGCCACCTCGGGCAAGAGCACAGTCTGAGTATGGTGCTCATATAGCTTCATTGCTAAAACATTCAATAGTGCATTATTCCTGATATAATGGGCAGTCTAGACGCCGTATCACCACAGACTTGAGTTATATTTAAGTGCAGCGGCAGAACCTCACAGCTCATTCTACACCATTTTACCATGTAGTTGTTAATGCAGTGCAGTCATTGCATTACATCAGATTTACAGCATTCGGGTTTATCCCGTATTAGCCCTTATGGAGAAGGTTATAATTATGATGAGGAATTACGAGAATTACGGTTGAGGGTTAAAAGCGCAACTGACCATGTCACCACTGTTCTTTATCCATTGCTTGAGTAGTATCGACCTGTGCACATCCCTGCTGTAGACACGTATGCATTTCCTTGCAAGATTATGAATTTGTTAATTATATATATTTATGCAAGATATATTAGACTCAAGTTGGCTAGATTAAGCTCTAGTAAAGATTAAAGATTAAGAGATTAAGCTAGATTAAGCTCAGGTGCTGGACTCTGGGCCCTATTGCTTGGATTGTGTCAGTTGTAAATCACTCTGGATGAAGGCATCTGGTGAATGATTAAGATCAAAATCCATAAGCACGATAAGGACGGCTTCAGTCTTGCCCATATCTGTTGTTAACTTGCTTTCAGTTTGTCCTATATAATTGAGTACATAGATTTTATCATCAAATAAAATAGTTGCTTATTACATATAATAATAATAGTTTAAAATCACATAGAGAAATGCATGGAAGCAATTAAAGGGCAAAACCATGTCATACACAAGAAGCTAAATTCTACATCAGGCAAACAAGTGTGCTTCGAACACTTTAAACGTCACAACATGAGTGTAACTCCTGGTGAGAATATGGAAGCAGTTGTAGATTTTAAACCGGCAATCCTGGAATCTGAACCATCTCCAGCAAACTAGATTTTGGAACATAACAGTATTGTGCAGTACAGTCCCGAGCAAAGGACTTAGGCTACCATTGGGTTTGTTGTTCTAGCAATGTAAAAAATTACCACACAGCTTGACGATGACTGGACCCAAATGTTTGAGACTTTCATAATACTGTTCTTCCACTGATCTTCATTCTAATCTTTGTGATCTTTAGCATATGTGAGCCTTTTTACCCTGTGGTCTTTAGCTGCAACTCTTCCAAGAAGACCATTCCTGATCAACCTTGCATGCTGATAAAGTTGTGTGAAATGCTCCTGTTGCCCAAGCGTAAAGGATGGTCCCACTCAGTACTTGCTACTATAAAATGTTTTTTCGGATTACTTTGAGGTTTTAATACTGCATAAAATTGTCTGTATCTTGGCTGTATTCTAATAAGGATTTGGCCGTTGCCAAAATTTTATATGCAATCTCCTGGTAGCTTAAGACTTCCACAGTACTGTATTTTATACAGCCTATTCTACTCTTGCTCAGTGTGAACCTTGAACATGTGTGCCGTCATGCTTATTTTTACGCCCCAGGCTGACGGTTACAGATACGTTCTAAAAGAGTTACAAACACAACTTTGCTCCTAAGTAATCCGTAATACCAATGGCAGGAGGTGGCAGAAGGGGTTAAGCTTCAGACACCCAGCCCTGTAGCAGTTAATGATTAGAGTGGAGCTGAGGTGGAGGAAAGAAAGCAGACTGGGGGTGTGCTGAGGGTGTGTTCAGAGAGCAAGCAGGAGCCGTCGCTCTTAAATCCTGCTGCCTGCTTGCTCTACTGAGAATGTAATCCATATGTGTGCACGGCTTCATCTGCAAAGAAGTTTTGGCTTCTCTTGCTTAAATTCCACTCATACTCGATTCAATATCCCTGCTGACCTTTTTCAGCCCAAACTGGAAAACGAGGTGGGAAGAGGCACAAATCTTACAATAATAGGAAATCTGTTTAAAAAAAACCAAACAAACAGAAGACAGCAGTAAGAGAATGGAAGGAGAGGAGACGGTAGACGAAGGTGTAGTGGGGTAAGCACTTTCCCCCCCCCTTTTTTGCGCAGATTTGCTTGGGTTGTTGAGTTCTGTTCTAGCACTTTAAATACACACCGGGCTTTATGTATGGGTCGTTAGAGTGAACCATGTAGACTAGGTAGATATATAAACAAATGGCTTGTGTTTTTGAGGTAGAAAAGGAAAATACAGATAAATTGTCTTGGTAGTAGTGCCTTTTCTCTCTGTCATTTCATTTTAACAAATCAATGTATGTTTATCTGGCTGGTTTTCAAACTCTCTGGGTAGATTTCCTACACTTTCTGTCAATGTTTGTATAACCTGCCCTTTTGGAGTTTGTTTAAGTAACAGGTGGGAGTGACGGGAGAATGAACGGGATATGTTTTCTGAACTGTTGTTAGCTCAACATCCACAACTAGATACATAATTCGGACTAACTACCATCCCTGACCACGATGTTACATACATTTAATCCTACTGCTTTAGGTGTTAAAGATTTCCTGGAATATAAAATTAAGCGCTTCTTTCACTTGAGCTTCCAATAACTGGAAGCAAAAGTGGTGTCTTAGCAGTTAAGTTACTGGATTGGGGACCAGAAAGTCCAAGTTTGAAATCCCATCTCTGTTCTCAGTGGGCTTGCAGGCATAGGACCTGGTTACACTTGGTATTTTCATGCATCTCTATCTGGTATGTATCTATAAAAGATGTTATTCACACGCATTAACACTTAATAGTAAAATACATTTCCAGTCAGCCAGGTTGAAATATGAGAGCTGAATTTCCATAAAATAATGGGAATGGACAACTTCAAGAGTTCATGTTTAGAAGACAGTTTTGGGCCACATATGGCTCAGTGTAGGGTCAAATATGGCAATGGCAGGTGCCCATGCCCGGGCCACACCAGAGTGCAGTAAATCCCTCCACCATTCAGTTATTAGAAGACGGTGTAACTCCAAGGACTTCCCGCTGAATACTCAATATCTTAAATCTTTTACACAATTGAATTGTTAAAAAAGCTATTTCAATTAACATCTAGGCCCCTTCAACGAGGACAGGTCCCTTTTTGAGTCTTGGTCCTCCCAATGTTTCTTCCTTATTTATTCATGGACTTTTTCCTTTCCACTGTCACCCTAGGCTTGCTCACTTTGGGATTGGGCTTTTAAGATAATATAATATTGTAAAGTTGCTCTACAGAAATAAATTTGACTTTGACTTTTCCCTGTGGTTCAATTTGAGTCCAACTGTTGCAAACGCAATAAAGGTTCATCTTGGCAGTCAGACAATGGAGTGTAAGTGACCTAAATGTAATCTACCATAGGTAAGGTTTTGCATTTTGAGCAAAATGTGACCTGGTGAGTGCCGTTCTGGCTATGTGTTGGCAGCCAGATTTGGTTGGAATTATTTGGGTCAATAAAAACGACAAGTGTCATGAAGTTGTGTTCACAGAACTTGTGATGCATTTACACTTGTTCAACATGTTTTTACAGTGGGTACAGTGTGGATTGGGGATGTATTTATTGGATTTATTCTAACACAGACGTCCTCTAAAAGTGGTCGAGCAGTCAGATTCAAACCAGATATCAGTACATCTTGGGTGCATTTATGTAAATTTTTTAGGTGGCATATCCTCATCCAGACATAACCCTGACACTCCGGATGCATGAAGTTTACATTTACAGCATTTCCCACATGCCCTTACCCAGAGCAACTTAAAACTGCTACAACAGTACACTCTGCACAAGTTTGGGTTAAGGGACCCAGTTCATTTAATCAGTTTCCTGTTCATTTAATCATTTATTTCCAAGCTGCTTAATCCAGTTAGGGAGCAAGTGAACAGTCGTTGGTAAGATGTGTTTAGTACGACACAACGAAATGCTAATCCATAACTTACTGTATGCATGCCTGTAAGTGAGGAACCCCCCTAAAATAAAAGCATCTATCCTTGATTTGGGGTAACATTGAATTTCTACACAGAAATTCTGTTACTGTCAGCTGGCATAACCCAGCCAGCCAAGCCACCCAGAATTACCTGTGCAAAAGCTAGGTGTGTTAGTGGAGTTCAGCACCCATGGGACAGAGGTCATACTTGTCTGTTTCCATGTGTGTGTGTGTGTGTGTGTGTGAGAGAGTGGGTGTGTGTGTGTGTGTGAGAGAGTGGGTGTGTGTGTGTGTGTGAGAGAGTGGGTGTGTGTGTGTGTGTGTGTGTGTGTGTGTGTGTGTGTGTAGTTAAAAACTAGACAATCAGCAAAACTACAATGAATGCTAAAACAAAAAGGTCCATCACTCAGAATCCGTGGGCCGAGCTGACTAGGGGAAAACATGACATAGCAAGAACGAAAGGATTTTATCATCGCTGCCTTTTCCCCCAAAAAATCAGAAGCTTTAAATATATTTTTTTTTTAAAAGACAGAAGCCAACAAAACATCAACAACACAGGAGAAGTGTAGTAGAACCGGTGCTTTAAACCTACACATGCGTTTAAATCTCCTACATGTTTTATTACTACTACTTTATTATACTATTACAAATATTAGAAAAGAAAACCTTTGCACCTTTCCTTACTATCAGATCATAAAGCTGCTGCACCGACCAGCAGATTTTAGTGCAATACGGAGTTGGACGACATGAGGCGGTCACTGACACACAGGTTTTGTGATTTACAGCTGGTTTAGGTGTGTGATAAAGTAAACATCTTGCATCACAACAATTAAAGAAATTTTCAAAATACACACTATTACGGCCCCAATTCCAACAAAGTTTGGACGTTGTGTAGAACATAAATAAAAATAGAATTTGCTAATCCTTTCCAACCCATATTCAGTTGAATACACTACAATTTATTTATTTATTTGGCTTCTTCAACGTCGCTATCGGCATCAGTGGACACCTGTAAGCGACACACACAAGGTTATATCCATACACAAGTTCATCTCAATTCCAGTCACACATATATACACAAGTCAAT
>JAUZSV010443990.1:0-17342 GCA_034780495.1 Parotocinclus cesarpintoi | reverse complement strand
GGAGGAGATACTGACCGAAAAAGTGGTGGAATAATAGATAATAATAGATAAGAATAAAATCGGATAACAATATATGTTGCAAGCAACACACATAATTAATACAGTTTTACAATCCAAGCAATTGTGGGTTTAAGGGCCTTTCTCAAGGACCCAACTGTGGCAGAAGTGGGATTTGAACCCTGGTCCTTCTGGTGCATAGTCCAGTGCCTTAAGCACTAGGCCACCACAGTCGCCCTTATCAAGAGCGACTTACAAACGTGCTTTAAGACATCAGTAACAATTTATTCCTAATAATCAGGAATCTAAACAAGAAAACACTTATTAACTCATTACATGTACTTTCTTGCCTTTCACGACTTATCCAAGTGATACAATCTTACAAGATACAGTCCAAGCAGCTGAGCCTTAAGGGCCTTGCTCAGGGGCCCGACAGTGGCACCTTGGTTTGAGTTGGGACTTGGGACAAACTATAAATATGTGTTAATTATGATTAACGGTCGACTCACAGCTCCAGCGTCCCTGGTTTGATTCTAAACTCAGACTCTGCCTGTGTAGTGTTTGTATGTAGTCTCCGTATCCTCTGTATTCTGGTTTCAACGACTTCCATAGACATGTGAGTTAATATTACACCTGTTCTCCACTCACTGCACTGGCTACCTGTTAGTTTAAGAATAAATTTTAAGGTTCTGGTGATGGTTTTCAAATGCATTCATGTCCCGCTACCTTAGTGGCATGATTGATAGATATGCTCCAGTTAGATCTCTCAGGTCTTCAAATAGCAACCTGCTGCTGATTCCTATTCCTAAAACTCGATTAAAGATCAGAGAGGGTGCTTTCTGTCACTATGGTCCAAAGCTTTGGAATTCTCTTCCTGAGAAGCTCAGAGACATTTCATCCCTGAACTCCTTTAAGAAGAGCCTCAAAACCTTCCAGTTCAGATCTGCATTTCTTTTTATGAAGTTTTATTATGTTTTATACAATCTTTTTATTATTGAACATACTTAGTATTCTTTTTAAGATTATTTCTTTTAATTTAGTTTTGCTGTGATTATAATTGTCTGTGGATTCTCTGTGAAGTTGCATGTATGTATGAAAGGTGCTATACAAATAAATATTATTATTATTATTATTATTATATTATATAAAGATTATAATTATTATTATTAAATGCAGTGAGTGTGTGTTCATACACTCAGTTTGGTTCACTTGGTCTGGACCAAGGCAGAAAGTGATACATTGTTGCATTTTAGTCCTGGTTGGCTTAGTGTTCATAACGACATTCTTAACATACAACCATAATATGTAAAAAACATCACATGAATAAAGTCACATACATATTGTTCAGCTTTTATGACGTTTTCAGTCAAAACTTGCTGTATTTTCCTAACTTCACAACAATGCTGTGTGCAGAGCTAACTGCGCTCATCGCATTTCTTAGTATTTGTTGGTATTTGTACCAGCCTTACCCTTCCTATTTACCTCTTTTTTATGCACATAAAAGAACACATGCTGAAAGGAGACAGTGTTAATGACCTGTAATGGGCAACTATAGCTAACATAAAGAAAGGAGGCAGGTAGGCTTGAGTGTTCTGTCCCTGGAATGAAAGAAACAAGTAGAGCACTTTAACGTTGCCAGAATTACTGGTTGCTTCTTGTAATATCACCCCCTTACGCGTTTTTGGTCCGTGCTGCGTTCACGCAACAATCCAACTGCCTCAGAGTTCATTTATAATCAGACCAATACCCACCAATCTAAGGGTTCCCTGTCTGCTAGTTTAGTCCTTACCAAGATTCAGCCTGGGTCCTTTCTGCGTCCAGTATGCATGTCCTCCCCGTGTCTGTGTGGGTTTAGTCCGGGTACTCACATTAATGGTTATTCATGATAATAGCATTGCTACATTGATACCAATCAGAAACAGTTACACTGGGTTAATTTAGACAGATCAGTTAACCTAAGACATGAGATGTTAGTGCTGCACAGCTCTAGGGACCCAGGTACCAGGGTCTGACTCTCAACTCCAGGTACTGCTTGTGTGGAGTTTGGCATGTTTGTCTACATCTATAGTGGGTTTCATCTGGTTTCTCCAGCTGGCCCCACCTGAAAAAAAAAACAGAATAGCAGAAGAGTTATTGTCTATATGAAATTGCAAGGGTTAGATTTAGTGAGTGTGTAATGCTCTGTGAGCTATTCTATCCAGGGTATGTTGCCAAATATTTTTTTCCTACCCTGATTAGCATGAAGCATTTACTGCCTATGATGGAAAAAGAATAAGCTTTCCTGTATCCATTACCAATAGAATTTTTGTATAGCGTTTAGTAGGCTGTGATTATGTAAGATACGTTTTGACCCTTGAAGGTGATGAACACCACCACAGTTAATGTTGGTGACAGTGCTGAGGCTCAGAGCTGCCCCTTTTCGGCCCAGTGGCACAGCGCAATTTCAGCGATGGGAAATGGGCCTCATGCATATGAATGAGAAAAGACCTGTGGGGTTGCGAGGTGTGACCCGTCTGGTGGAATCATTAGTAATAATGACATGCTGCAGTGGAGGGATCACCAGAGAGGCACTATAACACTCACAGTGCACCTTCACATGGGGTATTATGTTTCCAGAGGTTGAGGTGAGAGTACTTAAAAAGGTAATTAGTTATGTAATGTGTTTATACAAATTACTACTAGTGAAAACTTGCTTAAGGACCCAACAGTGGCAGTTTGGTCGAGCTGGGATTTGAACCCTGGACCTTCTAGTCCATAGTCCAGTACCTAAAACACTAGGCCACCAGGCAGCTCCAGGAATTCCTGGTCCGATCCCAAACTTAGACTCCGTCTGTGTGGACTTTGCAGGATCATTCTATATCTGTACAGCTTTAATCTCTATACTTCCTTTCTTCCCAAATTCCACAGATATGCATTTGGCCACAGAAATTCAGTCAATTTAATTATTTGATTACGACTCTGATTTGCAGAGTTCCTGGCAAGGAACAATGTAGTGGAGCTGTCTTACCTCGGATTGTGTAGTTCCATTCAATCTGAGCTGTCATTTATTTTTTGATATGAAAAATGTTTGATGAAACGTTTGTTATTTTAACATTTTAAGTAAAGCTCTAAGTAGGAAATAGATGTCGTGAGACAGGGTCTCTTCTCAAGCATCAGACTGAACAATGAAGTAAATGAACTCTAATTGTACCTTTTCTGTACTGTGGCCATTTCTGTTGCTCACTTCATCGGCAAATAAGTTGAGCAGTTTCAAGCATTTCTCTGCACGTTGTTGAAGTATTATTGCGCACCTTTACACTTTTTTCCGTGACTGGAAGCTGCTTTTCCATCCCATTCCTGGACTCTTTTTCACCCCTGCTCATTTTTTACTATTATTACTATTACTACTCACCAATTTTTACTATTATTATATATAACCAATGCACAGATAACAAAGATTAAATCCCAAATGGTCTACACACTATAGTATAATTTGTTCTTAGAATCTTTGAGCACCCTTCATGACACATGGAACAGCATTTGAGATTCACAGACAGAAAAAAAGTAACATGAATAGCATCAAATGTAATGAAGTAAAACTCTGGGGCCACCTGCTGCAGTCAATCATCTCACCTGGATGCCCAGATACTTTCATTTTCTAAGAGCTACCTTAGTGTTTACAAGTGCTTCCAGTTCCACTAACCCTGTGTATTCTGTAATAGTCTGGCCAGGATCAAGTGGAAGTGAGACAGGAAAAAAATAAATAAACTATCCCTGCATGGGTTGAAATAATGACACAGTGTCTGAATAGTGGCAGTGTGGGTTTGTGTCCCAGCGCTTTTGACATCATGTGGGTTTGTATCCGAGTACTTTTGGTCAATTGTTGGTTTGGTAGAGTTAAATACTGTATACTGAAAATTATAAATCAGAATAGAGAGCAGCATGATTATCTGTGTAATGGTTTTTGAACCTTGGCTGGAAATTAAGCAGTTTGGGATTGTATTAATCACATAAATGTTTGCAAGAATACCTGTATGAAGAAAAGGGATACGAAATATACAGTACTTTTTAATCACAGTGTAATAATAAATGAATGCAGTTGCGACTCAGATGCAGTTCAAATCAAATCAAATCAAATTTATTTCTATAGCGCTTTTTACAATGGTGCATTGTCTCAAAGCAGCTTTCCAATATTTTATTATCTTAAAAGGCCAATCCCAAGTTGAGCAAACCTAGGGCGACAGTAGAAAAAAAAAACTCCCTGAAAGAAGAACGAAGAAACCTTGGGATAACCAAGACTTAACAAGGGACTAATTCTCCTTGGGTGGCCTAGATGTTAATTCAGTAAATACTTAAAAGTATATTAAAGTAATAGTGAAATTAAGTCAGTAATACAATTTAAATCAATATCAATATTTAGGTCCTTGAAGGCACATCGTCTCTTGGTGACTAAGTGATGGAGGGAGTTACTGCACTCTGGTGGGACTGAGTTCTGTTGATGAAGACCAATAGAATGATGCTGAGGTGAAGGGACATCTGCAGTTCTAATTAAAACAAAACAGGTAAAACCAAATAATGATGTCCACCAAGCCCATTATATAAAAATGCATGTGTATTCTTGCTGATACTATGAATGATTATCAGAATATAAAATGACTGTGTCCTGTCTTTTGCTTGTGTTTTCATTTTATTTATTTAATCTGTGTATGTAGTCTTCAACTCTACATTCGAATACATTATCATTGTAATGATTCTCAAAGGCACTCACCTCACTCTCTTGTTGCTTTTGATTACACATTTACATTGCAGCATCAAAATAATTACATTCTGCATAAATCTGTGTCATCGAGTCAAATCATAAGCTGTTTCTTACCATCTGCAGAGCTTTTATGATGAGAAATAGATTAAAGTTGGTGCTGTTGTCATTGTCTGTCAATACAATGTGCACCTTCACCACCAACACCAACTCATGGTAAGCCATAGCCAGTCACTTACACAGAACGGCTCATTTCAGCCATGCCGTCTGTTAAGTGCTTTAAATTTGTTCTTGACCTCTTGGTAGCTTCCCTGATCAGGATCCTCTTGGCGACCCTTACGACCCGTGGAAGATCATTTAAAACGTGGAACTTACAGAAGACCAGAGTTTGAAGATTGTAACAACCAAGGAGGAGAGTACGATGGGAAAGGTACAGTATGCAGGGGCTAGACCATGAAAAACTTTAAGTAGCAATCTTTATGTCAATTCTTATAACCACTGGTAACCAATAAAACTCATGTAAAATAGGAGTGATGTGATTGAGTCGATGTAGAAGACAGATGTAGAGGCCAGACTTTTTTAATTGCTTGTTCCTCGGATGTTGCTACTTGAAAATCTACTGAGGAGGGAGGGAAAAAAAAGTTTATTTTTCAGCACTTTTCAATTTCTCAAGGACTATGTGGAATCAATACAAGGAAGAAGGAAGAAATAAAAAGAATTTCTTATTTAAGAATAAAATTTAATTTATTTAACCTACAATTAAATTGCAGTGGATCTGGAAAAAAATGTAATGAACAGAACAAAACCGTTGGCTCTCCATATATATAAATATAAATATATATTTATTTAAATTTCAACCATTGGTGCTGCGACGGATCCGAGAAAAAATATATTTTTTGTATTCTACAAATATGATCGTTGGCGGATCCGCGAAACAAGCAATAAAAAAAGTCTGGCCTAAGTGGCAGGAACCATAAAGAAGAGGTTAACAGTATTCTAACTTGGAATAAATGAGAGCGTGAATCAGTTTCCCTTTTAGATACAGTAGGCGGGAACAGATACGGGCCACATTACAGTCACAGTGACAGTGATGATGGAGACAAAAGAACTTTATCAATAAAGTACAATAATTACCACTTAGAGTACCTTAATCACCACTTTGAAGCTAGAAGCATTTTTTACAGCAGCAAGCTCACTTCTCACAGCCTTGAGTCTGCGATACAACAAGAAATGCATTGCGCTATCACATAATAGACAGTTTCTCATTCAATAAATGTGTGTATTTGAGTGTGAGAATATGTGAGAGACAGAGAACAGTGAAAGCAGGGACTGGGACAACCAATTAATCTACAGTGAACTAAGAGTTTACCCATCTTAAAAAGCAAATAGGAAATACAATAGAAAATCAATATACATGAGTCAAGGGTTATTGATTAAATAAATCAATGTATGAGAAACATCACAATGTTGGCTATTTAGTCAATACCGATCTATACTACAGAGTTTGGACAACATCCAGGTGACAAAGTGTAATTTCACATAAAGTGAAGTCCTTGTATTTTATACCACCGTCGGGAGGCTCAGGGAGCAAAACGTTCACATCTTCAATGCGGTTATGAAACCTGCAAACAGAATCCCATTCACAGCTGTGTATTTTCCAAAATATCTTTTGCAGCAGAACTTTTGACCCAGCAGTATAGTGGATCATGTTGGCTTGGGTTACAATATTTAATCGTTTTCAGGCAACCTTTTTGTACATCCTACTAATATTACACCTTAACTCCAGGCCCAACCACATGAATCATCACTATAACCTAATTACATTAGTCTCCTAAATGTTCGTAATTAAAATCTTTATCATAACTGCTAAATTACAGCATTTATAATCATTTTTTAAGAAATGATCAGTCGAAGTTAATGAATTCATACTTAACATCTGGCTTGGAGGGAGTGCCTCAGTATTAGCATAGGTATAAGCTAGCTATTTAGCATAGTGTCATTAGCAGTAAGCTCGTTAGTGTTTTTGTCTGGCACATAGGAAATCGTACACATATAATCCTTTATATAATCTCTACTGATTGATTGGTTAGATCTGTATCTGTATTAAATGTTGCCTGTGGTACCTACTGTATTGTGTTTTTTTCCTATTTTGTTTAAGAGTTGTAACCGCATGTGCAGTTTCCCGGTCAATAAACAGCGGTGCTTGAAAGTTTGTGAACCCTTTGGAATTGTCTGTATGTCATTATGATCTCAAACCAGTGTAGTAATAAGCAAACGATGACGTTCTTGTATACTGTATGCTTGTAATAGTACATTTTTCATACATATTACTAACAGAGGAGCATTATAAGTGGTGCAATGATGCAGTAATTCAGTGGTTAGAATCAATGCTCAATTCTGATTGATGCATCTCTAAGCAGGCCTCAAAAACACCCCAGTGGCTCTCCCAATGCCTGCTGCCATAAGCTGCTTTATCCTTAGTGTTCACACTCTACATCACACCACTGGAGATTAATAGAACACTGATGGTGGCAGGCACTTTTATACTCTAAGTATCGGCAAGCGTTTTCTTTCCTATTCATCAGAAGCGTCTTCCTCTGGGGAACTCTGTGTGAAGGGAATATGGGCAGAAAAAAGGACAGTGCAGGGGTGAAGTGTCAGACAAAACAAATTGGCCTGGGCATTCAGCCAGGCAATCACAAGCCGTGCAAGACACATAACTAACTAATTATTTGTTTCAAATTCAAATCTAGACCTAAGATTATTAACGTATACCTCTTGAACAAATATTATTTGTAGCTTTAGATTATTGGTGACTGACAGATATTCTGGATATTTCTTTCTTTCTTTTTTGAATTTCACTTCAGAATTGTACTCTTCAGGGTGGCGGATACTCATACTTCATGTCTCTTCATGAAGAACACAGGGGGAAGGTGGAAGTATACCACGGAAGGGATGCCAGTTCTTCTGTTGCAGTAGCAGGGATGGCAAAAAGGTTGTCCATTGAGAGTTTCTTTCGTCCGATACTTTTTAGCAAGTAAACGACTAAACCATAGACACCCAGAGACTCATGGGCTTTGCTTTGTGTCTATTAGCTCTGTGTTGGGGGATTTTTTCATACAAGATTTTTCAAGCAGGCTGCAGGAGGAAGAACTTTTAGTTTAGTGAAATACAATATACTGACAGCACAATGTTATGATGAGATATTTGATCATTCTGTTTATTATTCTATAGACCTTATTCTTAATGAAAACCAAACAAAGGTTTACCTTCCATCAAGGTTGAGAGATAACTCTGTGGATGTCCTTGAGTGGCCCAGCCAGATCCCTAAACTCAAAGCAAATCAAACATCTTTAAAAAGACCTGAAAATGGCTTTCTACCAATGGTCACCATCCAACCTGACAGAGCTTATATGAAGAAAAGAGGCACAAAATCCCCAAATCCAGGTGCGCAAATCTTGTGGTATCATACCCAAAAAATAAAAAACATAGTTTGGTGAAAACCTTTCAAAATAAAACACCTCTGTTTATATGAGATCAGAACATAATGAATTGTTCATGTAAATTTTCCAAAAATACACCATATTGAAGTTTGTAAATGCCAAAGTTTACATTAACTTCATTTATAAAAGTTAACATATCCTGAATAAAACTGTAAGGGTTCCAGTATGAAACAATATTTCTTATGGAACAATATTTCTTATTTTTCTCCAGGAACTGAACTGAAGAATTTAATTACCTCAATCTTATTCCCAAGTCATAAAACACCACTCTGAAACTATTCCCAACATAATTGCTAAGCTTTTCAGCCACACATGCAATACTGAAGCAGCTGGCATGGCTGTAATATGATTTGGGAGTACCCAGTGAACAAGTGTTGTTACACACATTATATTTCAGTTTCCTGCAGGGTTGGGGTTTTTTTTTCTTTCTTTTTTTATGAATCATGTCTCTCGTCACAGCTGCTCTCTGCTTCATACCGCTGTCCTGATACTAATATATGTTAATGAACACGAGCCTGGCAGGTGATTAATGCTAACAGTGAAATATAATCTGTTACGCTTTATTAAGCACCAATTGCAAATTGTATTCGTAATTGGTCTTATGACACGAATGGATCACTTTCAGGGAAACAAAACGTTCCCCCCAAACATTAACATAATTTGGTGTTTGGAAAATTGATTGGTAGTGGTGCACGCGTCATTTAGTATTGCTGCTTCATTTTGGATGTTAAAACATCTTGCAGCTAAATCCTGATAAAACCCTTTTAATTGCTGTAATGAAGTAACACCACACTTCCTGTTTAGCACTCTAGCCTTTTATTTTAGTTTTGCCTCTAAATACATAGGGAAAAGAACTGTTGGCTCAGTGGTTATGGCTTTTGTGTACTAATTGGAAGGTGGTAAGTTTAAATTCCACCTTTACCAAGCTGTCATTGTTAGGCACTTGAGCATTGGTCTTAAGGTTCAACTGCTCAGCTCAGCTGAGTAACTTAGCTGCAATAATCATCAGCCACAGCTTTAATTCATGGCATGCCTGTTGAACAGGTGGATGAATAAAAATATCTAGGTACTATCTTTTATAGACATCTGAATTTCTCAGCCAATACGGAGGCGATTCTCAAAAAATAGCATCATAGACTGTACCTCCTTAGGAAGCTTAATTCCTTCGGTGTGAGTAAAAACATCATGCAGACATTTTATTACTCATTTATTGAAAGTATCATCACCTTCTCAATCACCTGCTGGTTCTGTTCAACCAGCCTCCAGAACAGGAACCGCCTGCAAAGGAACATCTCGGAAAAATCTGCGGAAAAATCATTGGACTGCCACAATGTTTGTCCTCAGTGTATGAAAATCTGACACACAAGCTAGCATACTGGATTATCCAGGACTCTTCCCATGCTTTTTACTTTGAGTGGCTGCCATCAGGCCGCCGGCTTAGATGTCCAGCGTGCAAAATACAAAAGAGAAGGATGACCTTTGTACCCAGAGCCATCCAGCTTCTTAACTCATAGCACTCAAATACTACCTCATATAGTACCACATTATTCTATGCATATGCACACACACTGCATTTGCAATTCTATAACTTGCATTTGCAAGTGCTATAACTTGCACAATTTGTATATATCTGTACAATTTGTATATATCTGTACAATTTGTATTCTTTGAATGAGTCAGGTGTCAGATGGTGTTGTGAGTATTCAGACTATCACCTGTTAAATAAATGGAAGGTCAGAGTTAGGACAGTGTTAGGTCAGGGTAAGTGTTAGAGTTAGGATCAGGGTTGGGGTTAAAGTAAGGGTTAGGGTTAGCATTAGGTTAGGGATAGCATAAGGTTAGGGTAAAGGATAGGGTTAGCATTAGGTTAGGGTTAGCATTAGGTTAGGGTAAGGGTTAGGGTTGGTATTAGGTTAGGGTAAGCATTAGGTTAGTGTAAGTGTAAGGGTTAGCATGCGTTAAGGTGAGGGTTAGGAATAGCATTAGGTTAGAGTTAGGGTAAGGGTTAGCATAATGGTTAGGGTTAGGGTTAGGACTAGCATTAGGTTAGGGTGAGGGTTAGGTTTATGAATAGCCTTAGGTTAAAGTTAGGGTAAGGGTTAGCATAATGGTTAGGGTAAGGGTTAGGACTAGCATTGGGTTAGCATAATGGTTAGGGTAAGGGTTGGGACTAGCATTAGGTTAGGGTGAGGGTTAGGGTAAGGGTTAGGACTAGCATTAGGTTAGGGTGAGGGTTAGGGTAAGGGTTAGGACTAGCATTGGGTTAGCATAATGATTAGGGTAAGGGTTAGGACTAGCATTAGGTTAAGGTTAGCATTAGGTTAGTGGAAGGGTTAGGGTAAGACTTAGATAAGGGTTAGGGTAGCATTAGGCTAGGGTAAGGGTTAGCGTTATGGTAAGGTTTGAAATATTATGTTTAATAAAATACCCTTAATATGAGTTTTAGGTGCACTATCTGCATCTGTCTCTTTCTTCTCGGTATACTGACTTGTGATTGGTTACTGTTATCTTCTGCCCAGGAACAGCTTCTTGACTAGGGTTAGTTTTAGCATTAGGTTAAGGTTAGGGGAAGGGGAAGGGTTAGGGATAGCATTATGTTAGAGTTAGGGTAAGGGCTAGGATTAGTGTAAGGGTAAGGGCTAGGGTTAAAATTAGGTTAGAGTTAGGTGAATTTTTATATTTGGTTATTTAGTGCACTGGCAACACCCAACCCCTTTGTCTGGGTAAGGGATAGGGTCAGGGTGTTAGGGTTAGGATAACAGTTAGGGTAAGGACTAGGGTTAGCAATAGGTTAGAGTTAGGGTAAAGGCTAGGGTTAGCATGAGGTAAGAGTTAGGGTAAGGGTTAGCATTAGGTTAGAGTTAGGGTAAAGGCTAGGGTTAGCATTAGGTTAGAGTTAGGGTAAGGGTTAGCATTAGGTTAGAGTTAGGGTAATGGTTAGTGTTAGGGTAAGAGCTAGGGTTAGCATTAGGTTAGAGTTAGGGTAATGGCTAGTGTTAGGGTAAGAGCTAGGGTTAGCATTAGGTTAGGTTTAGGGTTGGGTCTGTGTTAGGTAGGGGTTAGTCTTCCACTTATAAGAGCTGGTACCACCATTACTGCTTTTAATTCTAGTCTTAAAACTTACTATTATAGATTGGCAATCGTGGGAAGTTTACACTTAAACTTTTAGTCTCAACTTTAAACTTTTGCATTAAGTTTTTCTTAAATTAGCTAAATATTTAACCTGACTAGAAATGCCAGTATTCATAAGATTTAATAAATACTCATGTATGTCTGTTTTTTAAATGCATTCATTATTTGTGTATTACTTATTGTGGGTTTTTTGGGCTCTGTGGTTACAATGTTGGCCATGCCTTTTGGCTGGATTTAGAAAAACACGCAGACATTACTTTTTGTGTTTGAGGAGGCTTATTTCAACCTGGGGATCATCCCCTTGTGCTGCACCAGTGACCACTGCCCAGCAATATGATGTGTTGGTGCTCCATTGAGGGCTTGCTTATACCTATTTATAATTATAACAGTGCATTACAATTACAATAAATAAAACTGTAAGGAATCTGGATCATTTTCTTGGTCTATATGTTAGGCAGGGCTTTAGTAACGCCTTAAAGTCACAGCCAACACTTCCCTACTCACCCACACACCTTTAAGCCACTGAACTAGCAAACGAGCCATTTGATGTTACCTCATATGGCTGACTTGTTTACTCGCCGGGTGCAGCGATAAGCCCTCTCAACGCTCAGCGTTAGCTCTCACCTGATGCTGTGCTCTCCCTCCGTTCCATGACCTTCCTAAAATAGCAATTAATCACAGCCGTGTTTTCAAAGGCACCCAGAAAATTGATGTGTGAATGTGTTTATGGCAGGGATTGATAAATGGCCTTGTGATACAAGGTGTAGAGGTAGTGTTAATGGAGCTGTTTACACAGGTCAGCTTACCCTGTCAGTGTTAGACAGAACTGCCAGTCAAAAGATGACACAGGCTGAGTTATATCCTGTTACTGCATGTATCCAGGCAGTTTGAGAATCTATAAACGTGGTCTCACATTTGCAAATGTTATAATGATTACTTATCAAACATTATGAAGGTTAGGAAGGTTTGAAAACTGATTCTGCTATGTACAGTCAAATTGTTGAGGAAAACCTGTGCCCCACTGCTACACTGCAGATGGTCATGTGGTTCACCTTCCAACAAGCAACAACCCCAAAACACACTTTCAAATAAACAACACAGTGGATTAGGAACAGAATGTGAAGGTCCATGAATGGCCAAGCCAGAGCCCTGACCACAATATGACAGAAAGTCTGTGGATGGACCTGAAGTGGGTAAATATTCCCCCATTAAGGTTCAAAGCTTGAGGATATATATCCAACCAGATTAAGGATGGTAATTAATGTAAAATTATCAAAAAAGTGCTTAAAAGTGTTAAATCAGGAGACTGATCAGATATCCAACCTTGATAATCTAGAAGTACAGGTATGTGCAGTTTAACATCCATTTAGATACTAGTGGCGTGGCTGTGGTAGCCTAGTGGTTAAGGTGCTGGACTGTGGACCAGAAGGTCCAGGGTTTAAATCTCTGCCACAGTTAGGTCGCTGAGCAAGACCCTTAACCCACAATTTCTTGAAATGTAAGACTATAATAATTGTAAGTCGCTCTGGATAAGTGCGTCTGCTAAAATGCCGTAAATGTAGATACTTTGCACATAGTGTTTTATTTTAAACAATAATATATTTTAAAACCCTTTTCTGCAAAAAGACTTGATACCCTGTTTTATGCCTTTCAAGGCGTCATTCAGACATGAATTGGATGTATATAAGACAAAGTTTTATTTTCTAATATTATTACCAGGGGGCAATATGAGCTTAAATGTATAGAACAGTATTTTCTACTATGAATATGATCACAATATAATGTTACACTTTTACAATCTTGCGTTTGTTTGCCAGTTGCAGATTTTTATGTGAATTTCATATTATGTGAGTAGTGGAACTGTTTCTTTGATCCACAATATACCCAGCAGAGTAAAAATCTGTATCATGGAACACTGTCATAGAGCCTGGTCCAAGGCCAAGACCTGGACCCATCAAGAGTGTCCCTGATACTTAAGATCTTAGCTGTTAAAGCGATTGACTGAAGGTTAAACAGTGCATACCTGTAGTCATTTTCTTATATACTGCCATGTCAAGGCTACATGCATTAGCAAGTGACGGTGGTCATTCTTAATAAACATATTCCCTGCTACTGTGTGCTAATCTTATTTGCATATTAATTAAACAGATTATTTAACGAGAATACCCGTTAAGTGATGAGATGGCATTTAAATTACCCATTCCATATGCCAGAGTGGAACAATAAAAATGTGTGTATGAGTAATCAGAACTATTCTAAATATATCCCGTCTGTCTGCAGGGCTTCGTCATCACGGTTATTTATTTTTATTGGAAACACAAGCTTATGAAACCATATTTCAGACCTCTGTATAGACCATAAGGGGATAGTATGCTCATTGGGGATCTGCTTTAATCCATACCAACATTATGATGGTTTTAATCAAAATCTAGTGACTCTAGTGTTAATGCACAAGAGTAACAAAGCCTATGAATAATTCAGATGTTTGAGCTGTAAATGTATAGAGCCTTAAATTGCCATCCTGACTTTTTTCCCCTTCATGAATAAAAGATGTAGCGTGTGCTGTGGCTGGATTGGGTTTAGCACCACAGGTTTGATCCCAAGGATCTTGCTGTATTGTCTGGATGAGATGTGTTCAGTATGGTCAACTTGAACCCTGAGGGAGGTGAGAAGTTATGTAAACACAACGCACAGGCAGCTACCATATGATGATCGAGGGGCAGATGAAATGGGTCATGTTAGCCCCACACACCGACCAGCTCAACTCACAAAAACTCACAGGCATGCCAGCAGGAAAATCTGTACTAAGAACAAACACACACAAATTCATTCTGGCAAACGTACCAATGCTGCTCACATCGAATAGCTGCTGATTAGTGTTATGCAAATTACATCATGATTATTGAAAGCTCCAATTTTCTTTCACTGGTGGCCAAGTTAGGATACTGGATTTAATAATTCCTTTAAATATATAGTCTTGATAAAACACAAAATGTGTGAATAGCTGGTTAGCCAGTTAGTTACTGTTTATTTAGAAAAAAAACAATCAGCATTATGTGAATGCAGCAATTTATGACATGATATAAAGAATATAAACTCAATATTGTTTACAACAAGAAAAATAATAAACTTTCAACAATAGCTCCCACATGCTACTATCTCAAATTATGTTTGCATGTTTTACTTACAGTACGCTATTAACAAGTCTTAGGTCAGATGCCTGGGTGCACAGGAGTTAGCCCACAGCCACAGAGATAAGATAATATCCACTTAGTGTCTTCCAAAGAGGTCATACAGACCTCTGACTGGCTTCTGATTGATTACACCCATTGACTACTAGGGTAGACCCCTTACTCCCAGTAACAAGCAGGGGATAAAACAGCAAAATTGTCTGAAACTTCGCAAAGACTTGACAAAGAATACTGGATAATCACTAGTTATATTTCTAAGTGTGTTTGAGTGTGTTTGTTGAGTATGCAACTGTTGTGTTCGAGAAGTGATTTGACCAGGTTATGCCAATTTGTTTTTCAATTTAAAATAACCTGTCTGAAATATATTTATAATATTCAAATTTCACTTTCTGGAGAAAAAGTCACCATATTCTGTTAATTTGTTAATGAAGTTTGTTTATTTATTAAATTCTATTCAATTCAAATCTTTAAAGGCCAATCCTAAGTTAAGCAAGCCTAAGGTGACAGTGGGAAGGAAAAACTCCCTGAAAGTGGTAGGAAGAAACCTCGGGAGGAACAAAGACTCAACAGGGAACCCGTCCTCCATGGGTGGCCTAGATGTTAATTAAATAAATACTTAAAAGTATATTAAATTATAGCAAAACTAGGTAAATAACTAAAATCAATAACAAACTAATAATATAATTTAAATTAGTAATAAAATAAATAAACTAAATTAAAAAACAACTAGATTATAAAATACATTTTTCAGTTAGAGGTTTTTGGTTCAGGAACATTAGTATCTGGCACTGAAGTCACATGACGTCACAAAAACAACAAAATAAAAACACACAGCTGAGTAGGGGGGAGGAGCGAAGTGCCCAATCCAATTATTGACAAGGATTCGCTTAAAAAAAAAAAATAAATAAATAAAAATAAAAAGTTCTTCCATAACTGCAGTGTCAACACACTTTACAGTAAACATCAACTAACAGTGGTAAGATAAAACTCCCTAAACATCATGTATATGTAACCTATAGAGGAGCAACTTGCCCCTGCCCCAAAAATAAGCAACCCAGATAAGGTAAACACTTATTTAACTCAAAGTCTAAACTCGTTTCTCTCCATTTATGAACCCCACTGTTTCATTTATTCAGGACTGCAATGGCTTTGGTACCCATTCTGGAGAACAAGCGGACGCAGAAGTAAGCATTCCCTGTAACGAGCTGGAAAGGGGTCTCGCTTGCACCACTATAAAAATGATCCCACAACAGGCCTCCCCTAAACCCCATTCATATCCAATCATGTCCGTATGTGACCCCTGACCCATCCCTGTTGTGATGGGCTAGCATATAAGACCACAGTGCAACCCTGGCACCCCCCAAAAAAGCATACGTTTACCTCCAAAAACCCAGTCCAAACCAGACCATGTGCACCTAAATTAGCTTAAACTATGACAGGTACTTACAGATGTAGTAGTACTCGTGACCGGGGCGGAACTCGAATCCGAGCGAGAACGGCGTGAAGAGCTGAAATTTTTCCGAAAATCGGAGCGGCCCGTCTACGTTCTGCGGCCTGTTACACTCCCATCGTTTAAATCCTCTCATGCGGTGTTCGCAGGTTGCGTAGCCTTCGTGGTTCACCATGAACAGGATGTAGCGCTCCATTCTGCTCGACGGCACGGCATCCTCGTAGTACGGACAGTAAACGTCCAGATAGTCGTTAATGTTTACAGCTACGGTGTACTCTCCATGCCAGAACCTGCAGAAAGACACACGAGCTCGGCTTAGATTTACAGGCATCATCACTTAAGATATGATGTTAATGATCGAGCGTTGTATGAATCACATTAAATCCTGGCTCCACCAAATCCCACTGGGGAGCCAGAGCAAGGCCCCTGACTATAAAACGTAAACTGCATATTTAAATAAAACCAGATTTAAAGTATTTTTGTAAGCAGTCATTGTGTTTTTGCTGCTTTCAATAGTGTTTAATGGAACATCTGGACTCAAAGATCCAGGGCAACCAACAAATAATGAAAAACAGATTTGGTCAGTAATCTGAATAATTTTGAAGTTCGGGTAATCAGATATGCTATCGGATATCCTCTGGGTTTACTTGACTCAAGCAACAATCAGATTTCCACTTGGCAACTCTGAGCTTCTTAAAAATGTCTCCATTTTCATGTTTCTAACATGTAGAAGATGAAGAATATTTAAATTAGCCATTTCCATCAGCATATACAGTGTCAGTGTCTCCCTAATTGAGCTATTTTTGTGATTGCTGAATTTAATTCCAGAGTTGCCAGCTGCAGAGTGAAACAAGCCCCACTAAAGACAAAGAAATAAATAAAAAGAATCTTTAAAGAAACTTTAAAGGTTGAACAAAACCATATTTGTAGAACAAGAGAGAGAATCAGGCCCACATAAGCCTCTACATTTTAGAATCAAGAAAAATACTCTGAATAAAACAGAAGAACCTGGCAACCCTGTTAATCTTGGCCACCCACTTCCATGACAGCTCTACAATACACTCTATATGGTTACATTTGCATGCTGGGAAATCTGATTACTGAAATAAGATCCAGCTCTCAATCAGATTATGCAGTTTTACATGATTACTTGAATAATCAAATAATTGCACTCACTGATAATGAGAGCGAGAATTTAGTAAACAGGAATTTCCTCAGGTATGGTGGCCAAATTATATTATAGATAAAATTTAGATTACACTAAAATACATCAGAAAATAACTGAACTGAGATCAAAAGCTGATCAAAACATACATTCATACATAATATATACA
>JAUZSV010443773.1:0-17351 GCA_034780495.1 Parotocinclus cesarpintoi | reverse complement strand
CTCTCTCTCTCTCTCTCTCTCTCTCTCTCTCTCTCTCTCTCTCTCTCTCTCTCTCTCTTTCTTTCTCACCCCTCTATCTTTCCCTCCTTCTCTCTCCTTCTCACTTTGCTAATCTATATGCCCTCCTGTTTATAAATTAGAAAGCATCCAGTTAGTAATAATGGCAACCTGCTTGGCTTCTAACCTTAAAATCCGTCAGCTGTCATTGATTATAAGGTGTTAAAGTCAGAGGCTTAGCTGTGCTCCCTGGGCTGAGCTCATGGTCTTCAATTACTACACCCCTGATCTGTCAAGCGAATCGTTCTCTCCCCCAGCCAAAAAGTAGAGGAATAGGAGGAGGGGAAGTGTGGATTGGGCGCGAGTTTCTGAAGCAAAACTGAAGTGTGATGAGGCTGAGAGTTTAAGGTTTGATGAGATATTTGCAATATTTTCCCACAATGCCATTTGGGGCCCCAGTGACCCTGCTCCTACATACAGTGCCTAGCTAAAACACCCTTTAGCAAGAAGACCTTGAGAAAAGGTAACTAAATAACTGGCTGCAGTTCCCACTGAGCAAAGAGTCTGTTTATCTGAAATATGCTCCTTCGTAAATTCATTGGTGTTGTGCATTCTGTCTGCCAGAGGTGGCAGATGTACGCAAGTTATGTACTTATGTAGAAGTACTACTAATCTGTTAAAAAATACTAAAGTAAACACTGCAGTATTTGACTTAAGTAAAAGTATATACATACATATTACCTAATGTAATGTATGTACATTAAAAAAGTTTCATGGCATTTTCTAAAAAAAAAAGATTCCAGGTGCATTTAATCAAGTTGTGTATTAAAAATAATTCTGACTGGGATTAAAAGCTAATGTAACAAACCTATTTTGGAATTGTAATAAGTAAAAAGGACAGATACAAAGACAGTACAAATAAATAGTATTTAGTTACAGAAATAATCATGGAAATATTATTTCTAATTGACCTAAAAAAAGTTGAACTTCCTTACTTACCACTTCTGCTTTCTGTCCAGCTAAACATGATCCCTTTTTAGCCTTTTTCTACAGACTGGGATATTTTTGTGTTGTTTGTTGAACTCAGTTTTGCAGAAGGACATCCTAAGTCTGAGAAGAAAATAAATTTTTAACTGTGTTAAATATACAATACAAGGCTATATATAGTGTTATTATATACAACACAAGGCTAAGTTTCATAGCTTTCTATAAACTACTGCGGTGTTTTCTATGTTTTTCCTTACAAATGGTCTATTTTGATCCCTTTAACATTGTCCCAGAAAATATCGTTTTATTGGCTTCAAAGGCTTTCAGGATGCCACCTCTTTTATGGTGAGCTACATGCCCATGTACATGTGCATTGCAATTATTATAGTACAGACCTAAATATGACAAGACGGCTCTATTAGGTAATTAGAAAACCATTAAACCACATAACATTACCACAAAATCATCATTAAGAACTACCAGACATCGAGAGCACAAAAAACTAAAAAGAGCCTAAAACTGGCAACAGTTCAAATGAAAAATATGAAACATTGTTACCAACTACCAAGGAACAGTTTTTATTATATTTTTGGTCAACTTTCATGGTCTGTAAGACACGTAATCGTAAGAGATTTCTCAGCAATTTAGTGCACTGTTCATGCAATAGAGCCGAAACAAATAAATGCAATAAGCAGAGAGGGGCTAGGGGGAATGAGAGAAGCCCAAAATTGTTTTGTGTGACTCTAGTTTGTGAAAAAAACAGAAATAATATTTGTCATGATTCAAACAGTACCACAGAAGAACATGACGAGATCAAATGCAATTTATTTCCATTGCTGGAGGAATCTTGGGGAAGGAAAAAGCCTTACACAATCATGCCATTCGTGCCAAAACTGCATGTTCGATTCCTGTACGCAGTCATAACCAAAGCCATCTTGAGAGTTTTTTTGGGGAAAAAACTAAAACCAAATTATGCATTAGGGAATTTCTACGTAATTATGTCCAATTCACTATATCCGTGAGAATTATCTAAAAATCCTTGAGTAAACTATGCCCTCCCTGTGGAATTTATGATAAAAAAATTTTTTTGAACATTTACCAGTATCACAGCCAAGTCCAAAATGATCCATAGAGCTAGTAAAGAAAGGAGCTCTTTAAAAATCCAACCTGTCTACATGGTGTGAGTTTCATACTTTCAGAAGTCTGAAACAAAAAAATGGACACTTTGTAGGTTTCTTTGCAAGTTGCCCTTTCATTTATCAAATCAAATCAGTGTGCACATAGACAGTACTGTTTGTTTATGAATGCCAGATAGCTAGCACCTTCTTTAGTATTCACAGAAGGGGTAAACAGCTATGGGCCAGCCCCGTAGTGAAAATCATAAATCTGATGGGTCTGATTTTATACGCTACAGAACCTAATATAACATAATATTTTACATATGCCTGGTTGTTACTTTTTCTCTAAAAGTGTTTGCCTTGAAGAGCAAAATAAGTTCCCATAATGTGTTTTGTGTTTTATACATATAGAATAAAGGCCCACAAAATCTACAAAACATAAATGCTGGCTCAACTTCCGCTTCACAGAATGACATACAACTGATTCTTGCATAGTCTTGAGTCTTGATGCACTTGCATCTTGGTCCACTGTCTAGATTGGACTGTGCTAGCCTAGCGGTTAAGGTACTATACTCTAGACCTAAAGGTCCAGGGTTCAAATCACACCTCTGCCAAGCTGCCCACCATTGCTGGGATTGTAAGGCCGTATCAGTTGTAAGTCGCTCTGGATAAGGGTGTCTGCTAAATGTCGTAAATTCTACCAGAAGGCCAACATTTGACCAGGCTTTATGTCTGCTTTTACAGAGGCTCTGAGTTGGCAAATGTCAGTGCCCAAATGTTTATTGCTGCATCATTTTGTCACATTTAAATCAAAGCAGTTTAGAGTTGTAGACAGACTAGAATCACTATTTATGTTCTGAATGGAGCAATCAAGGATTAAAAAGATGATTGATGATTGTACAGGTTTATGCTTTATAATTTAGACATAGAGCACATAAACATATCAAATGACTTTTCTAATCATGACATTAAAGTCAGATAACCGAAGAAGGAACAGTATAAGTGCTTGTGTGGAAAAAGGAACATCATAAATGATGAATTATATCATGAACTACACAGAACTTGCTGATGAATTGCAGTTCTCTGAATGCCAGTGCTTTATGGGTTCATGCTATCCAGCCTGGTTGCTGCTGTTAAATCAAATCAGCACGATAACTTTGGATATCTTAGATGCTTCACCTTTGCAGCCACTCAGTTTATTAAGTCCACTGAACCAAAGTTATTTCACCTTATCAAATAATTACGTAAGTAGTTGTGAACATGACAATAAGGACCAATACATCGAAGTGAACCTTTATTAATGAAAGTTATTATTCATTCGGTTGTTTAAGGCTGGTTTTAAATTTACCCTAATTAGTTAATGTATAAAATGTATAAAATGTTATAAAATATAAATTATCTTTAAATTCATTGAATGCCATTTTTTTCTAATTGCTAACAAGCTATAGACCGACTACCTTTGTAACATTGTATCAAAGTATCATATCTTCAATGTTGCCCCAATTAAAATATATAATAAAATGTTTAAAAAAATGTGATGGGTGTACACATTTATGTGAGATACTGTATATGCAGACACTGTGTGTGGTCCATAACTGTACTAAAACAAAGCTCTGCTTATATAGTCAAGAAAATATTATAGGGTCAGATACAGTTTGACACTGATCTGAGTATCACAGTTGCTTCAGAGACGGCCTGCTTAAAGTAAATTAGATTAGATAGTAGATTGTTCTGTGAAAAGGAACTTTGTACTAGTCACTTAATTCCCTCGTGTATAAAAAGTGATAATAAGAAATTGATAAACTGTAGATAATAAGTGAATAACAATATAAAAAAATATATCTTTATCTAAAAGCGGTGGCATTTCAGGTCAGTGCTGTTTAAAAGCAGATCTTAATATATAAATAATAAAAGAAATCGTGAAATACATATATTTGCATTACATTTTCACTGTCATATTTTATTAGTGTATCATGTAGTATATGTATGTATGTATATATATATATAATTTATGTTGAGTAGAAATATTTAT
Source organism: Parotocinclus cesarpintoi (assembly GCA_034780495.1). NCBI lineage: Eukaryota > Metazoa > Chordata > Actinopteri > Siluriformes > Loricariidae > Parotocinclus > Parotocinclus cesarpintoi. The sequence goes on along the minus strand of JAUZSV010443773.1, from coordinate 13,217 downwards.
TTCTTTCGTTAGGTCCAGCAATTCACCCATAATAAAAAAAGCAACGTAAGATTACCAAGGTTCCATCGTCATGTGAGGAAAAAAATGTTTGGTGCATGAGCTGATATTGCAGGGCCCATGGGACTTGTTAGAATATGTGGTTAGAATAAATCATCACTCCTCACCTAAATCCTTCAGTAGATGAGCTAAGCAGGAGAAGCCATAAAAGAATGAATATTTATTCATATTTATTCTATTGGGTGTCTTAGATTTTACAGTTTCATAAAGCATTATAGAAAAACTCAGTGATGTTATGATGGGAAAGGTAAGATAGCCAAAGTACTCAATTTAAGGTGCAAGTATAATTTCTGTTAAGTGTTGTTTTATTTTTATAAAATAAATGTACGATTTAAAGTACAATTAAGCCATATTCATTGTATCCATAATTACCATTAATTATTCACCTGAAATTACAGGACTGTGCAAAAGTCTTAAGCCACCACTTAGATTTGTTGTTTTACCAACACAGTATATGTGTTCTACACCCAGGCATTGGCACACACTGGCACACTTCCGAGGGCTGTTTGTGCTTTGCACCCTATTCCACCGGCTCTCGCACAACCCTGTCCAGGATCAAGCGGATAAGAAAGTACCGGTAAATGAATGAATGAACATTTTATTCTTCACATTTTTACTTTTTCTGGTCTATGTATCTGAGTATCTGTGTCTGGAAAATACAGTGTGCTGTATTCTTATGTGGGATGCCAGTACATCGAAGATTTAACACATTTGCTTCAGTTAGTTAAGTATTCAGAAGCATCGGTCAGAAATATCTAAAGGATCAATCTAAAAGATTTGATTATTGATTAATATAGTTTTTCATCAAATACAACCCCTATTGTTATATTGCTACTTTTTAAAATGTAAATGTTGTAATTTATTTATACACTATAATTTATAATACACTATATAGATAAAAAAAAATATTGATTTGTGGACACTCAAAATGTTTCATTCAACGCTTGGGTATTAGTGTAGAGTGTGTGCCCCACTTTTTCTGCTATAACACTATAACAGCCTTTGTTTAGGGCTTTCCACTAGATGTTGGAACATAACTCTGATGTTGGCTTAAGCCTTGGCTCGCTTTTGTCATTCCAGTGCATTTTCAAGCTATCTGATGTAGTTGAGGTTCTGTGCAAGCCATCCAAGTTCTTAATCGAAGTCGGCAAACCAATTTTCCATGGTCTTTGTTTAAGGACAGCAGGGCAGAAAATTAATGAACTGACTTGTTGGAAAAGGAAAACTATACTTGTGTCATATTGAGAGTTACCGGGGTATCAGTACAAACTATTCTACTGCCACTGTTTATCTATGGAGAATCCATAGTTGAATGTTAATTCATGGTTGAATTTTATATTGTGAATATATTAGTAATTCTGAATAGCAAAATTCAATAATTAGAAGTGGACTCTTTTTGTCTCTTTTAAACATGAGGTTTTGATTTCAGGCCGGTAACGTTTGCATCAAAAGGCAACTGTTCTCTGTGTGATGACGCAAAGTCAGGCAGGCAAGAAATCAATGATGATGTCTATTTTTGAATAATGTCAAAATTAAATCAATGTGCAGGGAGAACTGTGACCACCTGCCTACGACGTGTCTCTACAGCTCTACATGCTGTGAAAGCAGATTCTACCTCTAAAGATTTCTTCAATTTTGCTAATGTGTTCCTCTAAACATATTGTTCCTCTGGTGCTGAGCCAGAAGAGTACAATGGGCCTCTTCTGCATGCTTATGTATGCAGACTGTAAGTTCATTGGATGGGTGTCCTGTGTTTTTTTTCCTGCCATCATAAAGCCATTTCCCAGACATTTCCTTCAAGCCATTAGGACCTGAGAGCCTGGAGGCCAAATCCCATAATGAAAGCAATCGTGACTTCAAACTCTGGCGTGAATTCATAATATGATAACGTAACGTTCAGGCTTACATTCTAAATGAAAAGCTTTGACTTTTATTAGTAAATGGTGCATACCTGCACGTACTGCTTCCTGTTTTTGTAAAAATGTTGCTGAAACTAAAAGCGAAATACAAAGCTTCCTAATTATGTTTATCTTTGCAGGATAATGGGCCCCATTAAGAGCAGAAGCAAGGGAGGGGTCAACCAATCTGTGCCAACAAGACATGTTTTGTTTTACAGGTGAGCTGTATTAAAGCAGGCATGGGGATGCAGATTGGTGGAACAGCTTAGCTAGGCATTCTTCCAGTTCTTGTTAGTTGCAGACTCTGTCTTTAGTTGCTCAAAAATCTTTTAGTGGAATGGCCCGAGTTCATTCTGCACACCACTGGAACTCCCATAAAAATTATGAATCTAAAAACTTTTGGAGGTGAACATATGTGCTTTGGCTGGGTGATTTTTCTGGGAGCTACTACAAATGGTGCAATTTGGTCACTAAGGGATGAACAAGATCAGCAACAATACTAAGGCAGATTGTAGTGTTTAAATTATGCTCAGTTACACCACCAGTCTGATTTTTTGATACAAGGACAAATGAATCCATGCCTTCATGTTGTTTAAATCAAATTCTGACTGAAGTATCTGAATGTCACAGCAGAAACCGAGACTTCACAAACTAGGCAACGTTTTCCAGTTTTATGGTGTATAATTTTAGCCTCGGTTGCCCATTCTTAACTGGCATGAGGCTTCTACTGCTGTAGCCTGTGTTGACTTTCTACCAGGTGATTGGCTGATTAGGTAATTGCATTAATGAGCAGTTGAACAGCTTCCAGATCGTTCACCTTGTAAGCATATGGAATTCCAATGGGAGCCACACTGATTCCATCTAGGTTCCCTTCAATGTTGTCAACTGCTAGTCCACTTCTTTTCTGTGACTGAATTCTGTCTGTTCCTAGGTCCCTCGAGTTTATTGGCTCGGGGGAGCTAGGTCCATGTGTGCAAATTGTCCAGGGGTGCCTCCTAATGGGAGCCTTGTAAAAATATTATCTTAATGAACTAGCCAGTATATCCACTACATTCAGAATAACACATATTTACATTTACAGAATTTAACAGACACCCTAATCCAGAGCGACTTACAATATATTAGATTAGACTCACATATTCTTACAATTCAAGCAATTGTGGCTTAAGGACCCAACTGTGGCAGCTTGGCAGAGGTGGGATTTGAACCCTAAACCATCTGGTCCAGTCCAGGGCCTTAACCACTAGACTACCACAGTCCCAAAAATCACTACTACAAATACTGACATCATTTTACAGCATTTAGGAAACGCCCTTATCCAGAGCAACTTACTTAATATGGTCTTAATCCAAGCAATTGTGAGTTAAGGGCCTTGCTCAGGGACCCAACTGTGGCAGAGGTGGGATTAAATGTTGGCTATTTCAATTAAATAAAATTGGGTTTTTTATGAGTCTATATTAGATAGATATTTCTACTGTAGCATAACGGTGACTCAGCAGGTCTGCCCAGTTTATGGCTTAAGTATATTATAGTACTGATTGTGTAATTATGCTTGGGCAACTGCGTACAAGGACTTTGCCAACACATAGACATCATGCTGGTTCTCGTTTACTTATTACAAAAAAACAAACACATTGGAGACAAAAATAGACCGATATATCTAAAAAAAGAAAGGAGAAAAATGGGTTTATCTTCAAATAAAAGTTCTATATTTCGCCATATGTGACGTAAAACAACATGAGAATGATGTGCAAAGCCTAAATGGAAATAAAGATAACTAAAATAAACACAAAATTTGACTTGCTCTTTTATTTACTGAAGAGAAATATCTGACGTTAAATATCTTTGAGTAGCAAAAGTATGAGTTTTGCATCCATCTGGGATGTCAAACTGTTTTCCTTTTGTCTGGGTGCTTCCTTACTTTTAAAACACCCTGTATTTTTGTCTCATTTCATATCTGATTTATCTTGATCTACTTTTTACTTTACATTTTAGAACACATTTTGCAGAAATATAGACAATTGTAAAGGGTTCACCAATTTAAAAGAGCCACTGTAAGTGTGAAACGTACATTAACAGATTATATGTAAATTCTAAATAAGAGAATGTTTTAAAAAAAACATTAAGTTCACAGCTAAATAAAAAAACACTACCCTGGTCACTATTAGACAAATTACAGTAATTATAAGTACTTTAACTTTAAATCAATAAAACTGTTGGTATTGGTGGGAAAAATGCGTCTTACAAAAAACAATGAAATAAATGAAATAGCCCCTAATTTTTGTAAGCAGTGTATTTTGGTCCATTTTGAAAAGTCTGTTTTTTCTTTTCGTAGAAATCATGAGAACAAGATATTGGCAAATGTTTAATAAACTTTAACGAGACATCTGCTAAAACTCTAGAGGAGAAGCAGTTGATCTCACATCCATCTCTATTGTAATATTCGTTTCTTATGTGCTGCACTAGTGTAACATTTAAACCATGCACAAAACAACCTCGGTTTTCATATTCCTTCAGATAAAAATGCTAATTAAAACTCTCTTTTGCAAAAAGGCAATGTTGCTGTGGTTGAGATACTAATTTTTCACCTTCATTTTATCAGTAATGAAATGACCTCTGTGGATCTTCCATAATCTGAACTACACCAGTCAAAATGTCATCCCGGTTCACATGCCTGCCCAGGGGAGATAAGACTATTACTGTTTCTCAGAAGCAGATGACAGCTAAATATCATTACCAGAGGGAAAGAAGCTGTTCAGAAACTGAGTTTGTTCTACCTGAGGCAATGGCTCAGCCTTATTAACAAGCTTCAGCTGAAGGCTATTATAAAGAAGCTTTTTATTACACACCTCATTCGCCATGTGAGGTCAAGCAAAGCATCATGCTTTACACTTACATTAGTTGTGGTCATGGAAGCACAAAATGTTTGCATGTATGTGTGTGTGGTATGAGTGGATCGAACAAATCAGTGCAGATGGAGTTCTTGAACACCTCAGTGTCACTGTTGGACTGAAAAGATCCCAGCCCACTGCGTCCCTTAGGCAGCGTCCTGTGACAACTGATAAAGGATTAGAGGATGACTAACACAAACTGCTGATGAGATGAGATGCAGATGAGATCTACAAAATGGAGCAACAAGGTATGTGTGTCTAATAAATTGGACATCTGATGCTTGGTTTAAACTATACTGCTTACAAAAATTAGAGGGTACCCCAAAAGGAAATATACCCTAATTTTTGTGAGCAGTGTATATACTGTACCTAAGGAGTAGTTGAATGGGTGTACCTAATGAAGTGGCTGGTGTGTGTATCTATAAAAACACTAAGTTTATGAGTGCGGTCACAGTCAATATATGTGAAGTATTCACTTCATTTTACTGGCTAACCATAGCAGCGTGCCTCTTACGTCTGGTGGAGAAGCAGTTCATTGCATTTTGAGGTCAGCAGACCGGTTTTGAGACCATGACCGAGTAGGTAAAGTGGACTTTGAGGAGGTGAAATTGTCTAGATCAGCCGAGTTCAGTGTGTCTGGGTTAACTTAAAATATAAACGGAACTTTTTTTATTATTCTTGAATATCAACACTAGGGCAGCAAGAAAGGGCAATGCCAGGGTGGGCCAGCCTGGGTCCTCCCCATGTCTGCGTGGGTTTACTCCAAGTACTCTGGTTTTCTCCCACAGTCTAAAGGCATACATGTTATATTAACTGGTGTCTCTTAAGTGGCCCTTATTGTGACTGTGAGTGACTATGTGTGTGTGCCCTACGATGGATTGGCGCCCCATCTAGGGTTGTTCCTGCCCTTGCGCCCAGAGTTCCTGGGTGGGTGCTGGAAGATAATGTAGGGATGGAATATCAACAATGCATATAAATAAAGGTAAACCAATTATTTGAACATTTTTTAAATATAATAATATAACATTGAAATAAATCAGTCGTCTCTCTTCACTTAGATTGGTGAACAGGGAAAAAACACAAACACAAAAACAAGTTCCTGCTCTTCTTGTTCAGTTTCCAAACAATAAACACGTTTTATTTTGAATAGTCGGAGGTTAAGATCGCAAATGAGCCTTTTCAGCTGCACAATTTACTTTCCTTTGTCTACAAAATCTAGAATTGTTATTATTATTATTATTTCACATTTATTACTAAAACTAATAGAATGGATGTTGTTGGCTATATTCAGTTGACTTTATGTGTTGAAGGGAAACAGAATCACCATCATTTGCTTCCAAAACTATGCCTTAATTTTTTTCATTTTTCTTTTCAATCTTGTATGATAAAAAATTCTTATTTTGGTCTAGAACTCTCATCAGTCTTGTCCACTCCCCGTAAGTTTTAACTCAGACTTGACCACTAAAACTGGACAGGGACTGTGGTAGCTTAGCGGTTAAGGCACTGGACTCTGGACCTGAAGGTCCTGGGTTCAAATCCCACCTCTGCCACAGTTGGGTCCTTAAGCAAGGCCCTTAAACCACAATTGCTTAAATTGTAAGAGCATATCATTTGTAAGTCGCTCTGGATAAGGGCGTCTGCTAAATTCCGTAAATGTAAATGTAACCATAATTCTCGGAGTGTGCTCTGGTACGTGTGGCTTCAGGTTCTGTGCACATTGTTGCCTTCCTAGGTGAGCAACGCGTATTTCTATGCTGAACTGTACAAAAACTTTAATAACACATTCATTTGGGCCTGAACATAAACTAAAGTACGTCCTGTGCCCTTGATCTATGAACCATGACCTTCAATAGTTAGCCGGAACTTTCTTCTTGGTGTGTGCTATATATAAAGTCCTGGGTTCAGAGGTTGGTTTATGGTTGGTTGTGTTGCTTTATAAACCTCTGGAACACGTGCAGTGCGCACACTGATCCTCGTCGGACACACCGCAGTTGGTCCTGCCCGGACCCGTGCTCGTGTGTCGCCCATGTGACTTGACTTCACACAGAAGGTCACAGAGACTCTCACAAAGTCACAGGCGGCTTCTGCTCACCACTCACACTTGTCACGCTCGTCATGCTCGTTATGCTCGTGGGCGGGGGGAAGGGAGACTGCAGCGCTCTATAGGCTCCCTGCGTAGGGTCCAGGAAGGCTGGGGCGGGTGACACGGGATGAGCGTACCCGATGTATTGAGGATGCAGGAACTGGCCCTGATGAGGCATGATCTGCGTGGCCTGCTGGCAGTTCAGCACCGAGAAGTTAGTCGGCATGTTGACGTAGACGCTGGCGTCCGGCGGCAAGCAGCACGAAGCCTGGGTCCGCAGAATGGGGGCTGGAGCAGGTCCTGGGACGGGCCGAGCGACTGGTGGTGGAACTGAGGAGCTGGACGATGTAGCAGTACTTGACTGGCGAGAAGAGGAACCTCTTGAGGTCATCATGGGGATGGACTCCAGGAGACGCCCACCTCCTGAAGCCGGTTCCTGTTTGGGCCGGAGGCAGCGGCAGCAGCACACAGCGACCACCGAGCCGAGCAAGACGAACGCCACAAAGACCGAGCCCACAATCAGGAACGGCACGTAGATGGGCACTGCAGAGAAAAAGCGGACAATGATGGTTAATCTGCGTTTACATTTAGTACTTACACCTGATCTAATCTAACAAAATGCAAAGCTTCTCTGGGACCACAGACCTCATTTATGTTCAGTCTTTATTCAAAAGTCAATTCATCTTCCTCCACAACCCTGCCTGGGATAAGCAGGATCAAACAAGGTCCTGTGTACCTGAAAACCTGGAACTGATCCCATATCTAACCCTACAGGCAAGCCAGAGGCAACAGTGGCAAGGAAAAAATACCTAAATGTTTTAAAAAAGAAACCTTGGGAAGATTCAAAAATGAAAAAAAAACTTGGGCAGTTTAGATGTTATCAAATTTACTACAATTGACGTCCGAGCCTGGTACGTCAACATGATTGGTGGCCAAATCCCAATCCAAGACCACATTATGATCAGATTATCAAATTTTGTACATCACATGAAGTCACCTAAATATGGCAATCTACCAATTTTTATGAATACATTGAAAACATAAGAATAATACGAATAATAATTCCAGATATTGAAAACATGGTAAAGCAAAACAGGCGGATGAAAATGCACTTAAAGAATTCAGATATTTCAAATAAAACGTGTTTATTGATTAGATACTGAACGAGAAGTGCAGGAACTTGTTTTTTCCCCGTTAGCCAATCTGAGTAAAGATTTTATTTAGGCATTATTTATTTATTTATTTGGGACTGATTTATTTGTTTTAATGGATTGCTGATCTTCGGGACCATTCAGTTCATAATTAACGTTAACTCAGACAGACACGTTGACCCGAGACCAGACTCGAGTACTACTGGTAAACTGGTACTCACATTTATACTGGTACTGTGACAAAAGGTAAGGATTTTGACCGGATAAAATGATTTTGAGACGGCGCAGAAAATCCAAAAACGTTTGGTTAACACCTTCTGCCTTTTATAACTTCTGCCAGGTCACGGCAGTCAAGGTGGGGAGATAAAACATTTCCAGGTGCTAATAACGTGTTGAACAAAGCGGTGAGTGTTTTTACGAGTCGTAAACTCATAATTACAGTCATTCCGCCATGCCATGAAGGCACTCTGGGCAGTGAATATTCGCTCCGGTTTTCACAGGAAACTCGCTGTTTGGAAGGGGTTTGAGACCCAGCCGGAAATTGTTGGCTCAGTGAATAACATCCTGTGCTTTCACCGTGTTTATAGTCGGAAGGTTATGAGTTTAAATCCAGAGTCTGGCACAGAGCCACTATTGAGTTCTTAAATGATGAGAACTCGGTCTCCTTTATCAGTTCTCTGTCTAGTGGATACACTGTGAATTATTGTTCTTTATAACAGTACAGATGTTACAGAAGCAGTATATATGAAACTTGACTGAGCTGCTCAGGTCGGTGCTTGGATGGTAATCTAGTTGCTGTAGAGCATTCTTCTTAAGTGTGAATAAATAAACGAATAAATGTTATGTCGCTTTTTACAGTATCTTCACAAGAATGGGAAGTACCGCTGAAACATGAATGTGTTCCTTCATTTTTATACCTGCTTAGTCCAATTCAGGGTCAAACAAGTCCAGATCCTACCCCCCACCACACCCCCACCCCTACACACACACACACACACACACACACACACAAACTGGTATACTTTAGAAACCTCTTAACAGTGGATTAATTCATTTAGTCAATTCATTTAGTCTCTCTCTCTCGCGCTCTCTCTCTCGCGCTCTCACACACTCACACACACACACACACTCACACACACACACACGCTTTGAGAACCAGTACACATATTTGTCCCATGCCTTCAAATGGACGTCAAATGCAATTGAAACAGCCCACGGTCCTGAGAAGGTTACAGAAATAAACATTTAAGACATTTTTCCCTGCAACACTTCACTTTAACCCGACCGTAGGTTGTCCCGGTCGTATTTGGCCCCCATTTAAAATATGGGACAAACACGTCTCTTGGTCCTCAAAGGGTTCAATCATCCTGGCGACGTGGATTTACTCTGCACGCATATTTCCATTGTGAAAAACTCTACACGCCTGTTGTGATTGTCCTCTAAACTCTGACGTGTAAATAATCCTGAAATCGAATCGCCTTAACAACCACGGATGCAAAAACGCTGTTTTTAGTAACACCTGATACTTTGGTTGAGACGCGTAACGTCTCAGACTGTCCTTGTGTTAAATCTTTGCTGTGTGGCTCCTGTAAGAAGGTGGCAGATAGTGAGAGTGATGTGTTCCCAGGGGTTCCTCATTAAGGCCTATTAACAGCGTTTTGATCTGCTCTAATCCACCGTAACCAACTGCGACCTCTGCACCGCTGCCTCTGTGTGTTTGAGAGGAAGAATGAATCCAGAACTCATTTAATATTTGCCTAAAAAAGACTCTACCCTCCTGGTCTATGAGGTTCCAGTGGCTCCTGGTGTGTCGTGCACCAGACCTTTGGAGTACAACTCCATAACCGACTGAGCTTTCTCACCCAAAAACAGGGACCGAACCAGAGCGACTCAGCATTGGAAACCTTTACCGACGGAGCCGCTCAGGTTCGATCCACACCTCTGGCAATGACAGGACTGTCGGTTACAGAGTTGCAGTACAGGACGTCTGAAGCAGACCCTTGCACTCCGCACAGTCTCCTGTGTCACTCTTGGGGCTGGTTCCCAGGTGTCAGTGCTCCCCAGGGGAGGGGGCTGGGTCTGCAGCTGTCATGTGGCCAGATTAGTGGTGCCCTCACGTTACAGAACCTGTTCAACCAGCTCAAACGGAAGCACTATAAAGATTACACCAAAAGCCGCTGTGGGTGCAGGAGCCAGAAACACTCAATAAAACAACAATAAGAAACAAATAACCACTGCAGTGACATTTTATAGCATAAAGGCTTTCAATGAATGATTCTAGTTATCTATGAGACTGCTCACAATGGGTTTCGAACATCACAGTTCCTTTGAGGTGCACAAAATTAAGAACAATATTTGATTGGTCTACCCAGGCATTAAAACTTTGTTGATTTTCCATTTTAATATTATCACATGGGCAGCACGGGGACTCGGTGGGGAGCACCAATGCCTCACAGCAAGAAGGTCCCGGGGTCAATCCCAGGATAGAGGGGTCTGCATGTCCTCCCCGTGTCTGCGTGGGTTTACTCCGGGTACTCCGGTTTCCCCTCACAGTCCAAAGACATGAGTGTTAGGTTAATTGATGTCTTTAAAAGTGGCCCTTAGTGTGTGACTGTGTGTTTGTGTGTGCCCTATGGATGGATCGGCACCCCATCTAGGGTTGTTACTGCCCTTGCACCCAGAGTTGCCGGGTGGGCACCCGGCTGGCCCGTGACCCCGTGTGGAAGATAATGGATGCATGAATACAGTCGATTCCGGTTAATTGGACCACCATTTAATGGGACCAGCCGCTTATTTGGACCGAATCCTAAAGTACCGAATCAATTCCTATTACATACGTGTAATTTTATTCACTTACTTGGACCACAATTCCGCTTAATCGGAAGGGCATTGGGATGCTTATATGCCTCCTGAGTTTCTCCCCAGCCCTCTACTGTCACCTACAGGTCTTTGCCTAACATTTTCATTTACTACAAAAAAGTAGCCACAAGTCGCTACTTAGCCACAGCAATTTCTTCAAACGTTGACTGGAATTTAGTAAGAACTTGTTTTTACAGTGTTATTCTCACATGCTGAGTACCTATAAATTGTGTTGTAGATTGTTTCGAAAAACTTGGTTGCAAATTTATTTTTCAATGAACAAAGTTCGTAAGCAACAGTAGTTCTTGTTTGTATGATTGCTATACGTGCATATCGCACAATAAAGGTTTAATAAACATTTAATATATTACATAACATATCCCGTCTTATAACATATGGCACGTTCATTTAATCAGACCAGCCGGTTATTAGGACCAAAACCATCGTGTCCCGTTGTTCCGATTTACCGGATTCGACTGTATATCGGATGTTCTTAGAACCCAGCCTTGCCTATGCTCTCTTTTACATTCTTCAACAATTATCAAACTGATTAGGTAAACTTACCTCTCTCTTTTCTCCTTGGTCCTTGAAGGACGATATCGCCAGGCCACCAGCAAAAACATTTAAATGGAAAACCTGAGCAAAACTTATTCATGACTGTGGGGTGTGCAGCTGCTTGTAGGTCACAGTCTCAGCCAGTTTTCTGAAGTGTGATTAAAGAAGTTTTAGTTTATTCAATCATGGCATGTCTTATTGCGTTTACTGTGCCACTCAGGAATACTGTGCTTTTGGTTTATTTTGATTTTATCTCTGTTTCATGTTCTGTCAGTTCCCTTTGGATTAGTACAGTCTCAGAAGCAGAGAGACTTTGAAAGCATTGGTCATTCTGCAATGCATCATGGACATTTTTTACAAAGATCTTTCTTTAATGTAGAAATGGTAATTATTTTGTTTTGCCCCATTAGAGTGCTTCTTCACTTGGTGGCAATTTGGCAGCTAATCAAATTGCATTTTAAATGGAGCCGCTTAAAGACGGCTGCAGACTGCTCTCGGGAAGGCACAAATTAAGTCAAAATAAGGTGCTGTTTGGAGAGAGGAACAATAAACAACAATCCACATTGCAATTGTCTTATGTGCTTAAGTGAACAGTCAACTTACAGTATGTGATTTGCTGCCTTAATTAGTTAAAAGGTACACAGGTATACAATGTGAGCCCAATGTTTGTTGTGAGAGATGAGAAAACTGTATTCCTCTTAATTATATTGCCACTATCGAATATAACTAATTGAAGGAAAAGACACAATCTATCAAAATGAAAGCTGAGAGACAGAAGAAGGTGGCAATATGGAACTGATTCATCACGTCTACTTTAAGATTAGAGGCTACTTGAAACAAAAAAGTAGTTCAGAAATGTAAATTTGCTCAATAAAATTGACAATATTAAGAATATGTGAGTGACAAGACATGTCACTATGCTGTTTCATAGGTCAAGAGATCACCACTTCAATTATCACTGGACTCTGTGGAGTTTGTATGTTTTTCTGGATTTGGATTTATCATTCTAAATCACTCTACAGTCAACTACAGTCAACCATCAACATAACTACGAAGTGTTATTCTTAACAATTTAGAAATGACAGTACAAGGCTCCCAGAATATCCTAAAAATCCCAATCATGAAACTAGAAAACTAGAAGAAAAAGAAAAAAATAAAGAGAGGAAGCAGACCTGATAAAAACCTAATTGAACTGATTACGCAAGATGAAATGTGTAAAAGTCCTCAGTTGGCTGTCCTTAAATTATTAACTCTCAGGGACTCATATCTCCTATTTTTAATCCTTTTAAGTTAGTTTTGATGTATGCCAGATAATTGCACCACTGATCATATTTACACAATACACACCCAAATTGACTTACAACATACTCCAGAACAAAAATACAATATTTGCATGCTTAATAGATTTTTAAACCATGTTTGATTGTGTTTGGCACAAAGGTCCTGTTTTACAACGTTCTGAAAAGTGGTGTACGGGGATGAAACATGAACATTTAAAATCATTGTTTAGACCAAAACACAAGTGTGGTATCCAAATAACTAAATACTTTTCTCAAGAGTGTAGATTGAGATATTATTTATAAAATATATATTTTCTTTTAGAATTAAAAAATAAGTTTCTGTTACGATAGCAGTTGGTGTTTTTGATTTTGGACCCAAGTATGCGGGATAGGTGTAACCCACGACGTATAATAAGAATGGGGAAATAATGAGAAACAACCAA
>JAUZSV010443665.1:0-17351 GCA_034780495.1 Parotocinclus cesarpintoi | reverse complement strand
GATATAAAAAGATATTCAAAGGAAGTAAGAATGACACTTAACTGTGTACAAACTCTAAGAAGTGGAAAACGAGGGATTCTGTTAAAACAAAAAAAAGATCAGGTACACCAACAAAAATGTTAGCATCAACTGCCAGGAAAATTGTTTGGGATGCAAAGAAAAACCCACAAATAACATCAGCTGACATACAGGACTCTCTGAAAAGAAGTGGTGTGGCTGTTTCAAGATGCGCAATAAGGAGGCACTTAAAGAAAAGTCGCCAGAATAAAGCCATTACTATGCCAATGCCAAAAAAGCAGCCCGCTTACAATATGCCAGACAGCACAGAGACAAACATTTTGTCCACAACCATAAACGCTACATTTGGAGAGGAATCAACAAGGCCTATGTTGAAAAATACACCCTACTGTGAAACACTGAGGTGGATCAGTGATATTTTGGGGATGTGTCGCAGGGAACCATAATTTATGGCAATATGAATGTAGCATTTTACCAAAAAATGCTGGAGGAACATTTGCCTGGAAGCTGCGAATGAGACGCATTTGGATGTTCCAACATTACAATGGTCCAAGGCCAAGTCGACCTGCCATTGGCTACAGCAGAAAAAAGTGAAGGTTCTGGAGTAGCCATCTCAGTCTCCTGAATTTCAGTATCATTGAGCCACTTAGGGAAGATCTCAAACATGCAGTTCATGCAAAACGGCCCAAGAATTTACAGGAAGTGGAGGCATTTTGCCAAGAAGAATGGGTTAGCTTTACCATCTGAGAAAATTAAGGGCCTCATCCACAACTACCACAAAAGACTTCAAGCTGTCATTGATTTTAAAGGAAGCAATACACAATTTAAAGAACCAGGGTATGTAAACTTTTGATCACATGGTTTGAAGTAGGTTCTGTTGTCATTGTGATTTCAAAAGGGCAGACAATTTATTAATAATAAATTGCTTAATTCAACCACTAACCATGAATAACAGAACAGTTTGTGTTATTCATATTCTCTGCCAGGGTATGTAAACTTATGAGCACAGCTATATATATATATATATATATATATATATATATAGTGGATAATGTAAGGAAGAAACAGTTTAGTAGTAAATGATTCCAGATTTCATTACTATTAATTTGACCACTTTACATGAAATGCTGCCACCTCTGAACCATGTGAGATTTGTTCTTGGTGTCAACGTAGGCTAATGAGCTTAAAAATTCTTTGACAGCACCCATGCATGCATACAGTACACTTATTTAGATTTTAAATAAATTAATCTAACTAAAATTGATTTGAACCCTGATAACCTATTAACCCTCTTATAAAAAAAAACAAAACAAAAAACAAAACTTTTTTGATGAGTCACCTTAGATTATGAAATCTTGGTACTGAAAAGCATGCCAGCTTGAACATGTAATTTTAACTGTACAATCACAAGCAATAATAAATTATTTTAATCTCTAGAATTGTCAGCATTTCGTGTTCTGACAAAGTCGATTGCTTGCCAGCTCTTATGAATACAAAAAAAGGTACATATACAAATTGGTCAACCTCCATTGCAACAACTCCAAATTCAACATCAACATTCAAAAACATTTTAAAGACTACTGCAGTCAGAATAAGAATACCTCATAAGAGCAGGCTTGATATAAAATACACAAATGTCTGGACTGGCTATTGATTTACTGACCATTAAGTGTGATTACTAGTTGGAAATTAGTCAAGAAAATTGTCCAAAAAGTTATTTTATAGAAGAGATATTTGCCTTTCATGAAAAAGGATAAATGATACACAAGCATAGCAAAAGCACTGAATGTCACCAGAAATGCAGCTGGACGCATCGTTCCAAGTTCAAATCTAAAGCAACACTGGCTACACTACCTGGACATGGCAGTAAGAGGAAGATCCCAATGGCTGCCACCAGATTCCTGAGGAAGCAGGCGTGTGACTGCAAAAAAAACGCAGCAAGATTTGGTGGCAGCAAGCACTGAGGTTTCAGTTTTCACAGTAAGGTGCATACTTCACTCTGAAAATGTACAACTCTTCTATGCCAAAAAGAACAAGAATAGTCAGCTCCAATTTGCTCAAAACAATGCAATCAATTCTCTAGCAGTATCAAACAAAACTGGACCTTTCCAATAATATTGATCAGCAGAATATATGTAATGAAGCATATGCTGAAGAGAACATCCAGCATACAGTGAAGCATATTGGTGATTCTGTGATGTTCTGGGGCTACCTTGCTTCGTTTGGCACTGGAAACCTGCAGCATGAAGATATTCAATCAAGTATCAGGTAATCCCAGCGAAAAAAACTTATGCATTATTCAGGAAGCTGAAGCTTGGACCTTCCAACAGGACATTGATCCCAAGCATGCCTCCAAGTCCACCAAGTCTTGATTTCAGAAGTAGTCCTGGAAGATTTTGGAGTGGCCTGACCTGAACCCCACAGAAAATATTTGGTGGGAGTTGAAGAAGGCAGCTGCAGCACGCAAACCTAAGAATTTTAATGAACCGGAGGCCCAAGAGAAATGGGCTAAGATTCCACATTAATGCTGCCAGATGCTGGTGTCTGGTTATGCATCACTTTTGTAGCAGGCCAGAACAGCAAAAGGGTGCTCTAAAAAGTACTAAAGACACTTGTCATGAAGGGGTTAAATAATTGGGTAATACATTTTTCACAGAGTGAAAATGCAACATTTTATTTGCCCCATGTTTGATTTTAGCAAACTTCTGCCAGTGACAAAAGCTTACTGGCCAATCACCATCACTATCTGGTAATGTGCCTCAGGAAGCATCTCCTGTATTTTTCATTCTGCCTGTCCGCTGGCAGCTGAGTAAAACCTGAGTAACTCAGTAAAATCAGTGATTTCTTTGTCTTCTGTTGTTCCTGTTCCTCCTCGGAACCACAAAGCCAATACATTTGATTAAAAAATGATTTGATTTGGGATGCTGTTAATAAAAATTTTTTTAAATTGTAACATTAATTGATCATTAATAGCCCATTATATACATTTCTATTAAAATGCATTGCATTTGGTGTGTATAGTTTTGAGGCAAACAAAATGTCTAAATAGTTTGGTTTGGTGTGTAACAGCCTTCAATAGGACATTACTTAATAAAAATAAGTAGTAAAATCACTACTATAATAATAATACCACTAATAACATTATCACATTGATCACTGTTTAAAACTTTACACTCATAAGGGACTCTTGCTGTCTTATTTATAATTTAGTAATCTTAGTTCCCTTCTTCCTTACTGTTATTTGTTAATTTTGTTGGGGCTTGGACAACAGTCTACAAGAGGTCATCTACATAAAGATCACAACGAATCAGATGCAAAGTAATTTATCTCTAACCACTTGTAATCAATTTGAAAATTGCATTTTCAGCAGAGACAGTTGTGAAAAAGAATGAACCAAGCTCCATGGAAGAGCAGCCCCTGTTGTACAGGTTTTTTTTGCACCCAATCATGTGACCAAAACCATTTGTGTGATTTACATAGTGAAAATGTTGTGAAAGACACTTTGTTGTAAAAATTCCAACACTAAATCCAACACTTCCAAATTACAAAACTGCCTTTTACTACTATACTGCTCACAGAAATAAAATAATACTTTAAAATGACATATCCCAAACTGAAATCCCCTAATTTTTGTGGGCAGTGTATTAAAATATAGATCTAACTTTTCTAACATAACTTTTGGGTTGCATCTTGACCCCTAAGAGTGTCACCAAATGATTGAGATGACCTGCTGAAGTAAAAATCAAGCATCACAAAAGAGAAGAAAGGTGATTTATGTAACTTTAAATGAGGCACAATTGTTGACGCCAGACGGGCTGGTCTGAATATTTTATAAACTGCTGATCTACTGGGATTTCCATGCACAGTCATCTCTAGAGTTTACAGAGAATGGTCTGAAAAAGAGAAAATATCCAGTGAGTGGCAGTTCTCTAGGTAAAATTTTTGGTTCAAGAAAATGTGTAACTCAGTAACAAAACCGCTTGGTACAACAGAGGTATGCTCTGAATGCACAACATGTCAAATGCTAACATTAGAGAAAGGTTTCCTGGTCTGGGGAGTCTCAGACATTTCAATGGTAGGGTCAAAATGTGGTGTAAAGAACATAAAGACATATCATCATGCCTTGTATCAATGGTTTAGGCTGGTGGTGGTAGAGGATATTTGTTTAAACACGACAGCCTACCGAAGCATTACTCTTGACCATCTCTTGTCCAGCCCATGAAAACAGTCAACCCAGTTTCTACACACCATGTCAAAAACTAAAATAATATAAAACTGGTTTCTTGGTCATGACAGTAAGTTCATTGTACTCAAATGTATCCAGTCACCAGAGCTTAGTCCACTTGAGCACCTCTCAGATGTGGTGAGACAGGAGATTCACAGGATACATGTGCAGTGACAAATCTGCAGCAACTATGTGATGTTATTATGTCAGTATGGACCAGAACCTCTGAGAAATATTTCCAGCACCTTGAAAAATTTATGACACCAAGAGTTAAGGCAATTCCGAAGGCAAATAGGGTCCAATTCAGTACTATCAGGGTATACCTAATAAAGTGAGACTGAGTGTATACTTCAAACGTGTATGATCACAATTGATTAACTTGTATTACATTCATGATTAACGCTGGTTCATGTCAACTGATTAATAGGTCCAAAGATCAAAGAATGATGCTACAGTTGATTCTAAAAATTTCCTGATTAAACTAGTGGTTTTAAAGTAAACTCTAAATGCTGAGCATTTAATGTAAAACAAGCCTCAATACAGTTTTTTAGACTATGTCTCCAAATAAACGTTAAAATAAACGGATTACATATCAAAGACTGAAAAGCTTTGTGGTCTGATGCTGATTAAAGCTGTTTATCATTTCAATTAAAATCCCATGACATGCTATGCAATAAAAAGGTCAATGCATTTGCCAGCTTTGATTGGCCAGATAAAGTCTGCATTAAGTCTTGGTTAAGTTAAGGGCAGAGAGGTCACTGGCATTGTGCTGTTCACACCTTTCTTTTCCTTGTTCCACAGCATGGGAGTGTTTCTGATCAATTGCTTTTGATTGTTCTAAATTTGCAAGCTGCTGGCAGGCATCACAGTCTGAGCAGAGGGTATCAAGTTCACTTCTGTTACTCGAGCTCTTAGATACACCAATCACATCTTTGCCATTTCTTTTTGTACATGTCCAAGGATTACTTGCAGCTGCTGTGTCTAGGATTGGTGAACAGTACACAAAGAAAGGTTATGGAAGAGGTGTCTGGTGTGACATAACAGAAATGCGCACCTAATCCTTTTCTTACTTAGTGATTCATTTGCAAAAACACAGTTTATTCTACATTCGATCGACCTATGCATCCTAATAGTATTTTAAAACTGGAGTATTCATTTTGCACAATGGGTGCAGATCTAGGACATTTTATAGGGCATGGTCACAAAATGAAATCCCAGATTTAACAGTTAGAAATGTGATCAAGACGTTTGCTTCTCATGGAATCGTCAAGAACATATTAGGACAGGGTGGAAAGAGAAAAATTGATGCCAGAAGACAAAAGTGGGATCGAAATGTGGCAACGACACCACAAACAACATTCAAAGAACTTCAGACTGAGCTGGAGACATCTGGATCGATAGTTTCAATCAGTTCCATGCGGCCTACTCAACAAAACAAGCATCTCTGGGGCCAAGGAGGATCCCACTGGCATAAAAACAAGTGAACTTTGCCAAAACTTAATAGACAACCACAATCCTACTGAGAAAATGTTCTATGGACAGATGAAACCAACTTACAGTTCATTGGCAATGCAAACCAGTCTTCTATGTTTATACATGGTGTAATGACGCCTATAAAGAAAAGTGCTCTCTACCTACAGTGGCACATCAAGGACCATCCACAATGGCAACATAGCTGCTTATAGGATTAGATGGTCCTTAAACATGTTACAGGGACAACGAAATCAGGTGATTATCAGAGCAGTTTAGAACAAAATTTGTTCCCAAGTGTAAGAACTGGGTTTAAGTCAAACCAAATGGGTCCTACACATCCAGTAGTACACCTGAAGGGTTAAAAATGAAAAGGTTGGCTTTTTAATAGGTCCAATCTGAAATCTACTATTGCGAAAACAAACCCTGTAACTTGAGAATTGTGGCGCAAGAATGGTCAAAACTACCAGAAGACAGATGCAGGAAGCTCACAGATGGCTAAAAAAATCATTTGGGGGTTGTCACTGCTTGCCAAGATTGTGTAACCAAGTACACTGTTCACAAAAATGCATGGATGTTCTTTTTATGGGAGATTTTATTTTGTAATATTCCCAAATTTTTGTGACCATTATATTAGGGAAGGCTGTCATTAATCCACGGCATGCTTACATTTTGTTTTTACAGGTACACACTATTACTCACAGCACATTATGTGAAACAAGATGTTGACTGCTAACAGACATTACCACAGTCACATTGAATTTTTATGCAAAAAAAGTCTATGTACTGTAAATCTTAAGGGGACTTTTACAAGAAAACTGTGTGCCACTGATACAAATACCAGACATACAAAAACAAGCGGCACGCTACCATCTACACAACATCCCTAATGCCAATTGTTTTTATTTTTTATTACACTTAAAAGTGTGTTATGATGGAACTGATACTTTTGTTTGACACACACATGTGCAAACACACACACACACACACACACACACAAAAAGCATGCTTAAACTCCCATCTCTCATAATGAAACTGCAGCATTGATTGGTTGGTTATATCTGTAGTTAAAACATTTTTCTTATTATTATGACTTATAATCGGTAATGTGATCAAATCATTTAAGTGATCGGACTTTGATCGGATGGCTATTAAACTGAGTATACCTGTATTTATTTTAAATGTCTGCATGCGTGTTAACAGGTCAACTTTTTGAGCATGCTATTTAAAGATTCTAATAAAAAAGCTGGTACATATCCACTTATTTCCGAAGATATTGACCATTTTATACTAAACAATCAAGGGTGTCGACGTTGACCGCAACTGTAAATCAAAATTCTATTATGTCCTCATGGGAGAGATCATTTTTCTTAATGGCTGCTCTATTCAAACAATGACCACTGTGTGAACATGTATGATAGCATGACTGGGAGTGCTGATGCTTTTATATACAACTCCTTGTCTGCTTCTGAAAGATGGATGAGGCTGAGGGAATAACTGGACATGTTCTTGGCAGCAGCAGAACTGTGGTGTGAGGCAGATTCTTCCAGGACACCTGATCACATACAGAGACTCTATGGGGGTAAAGCCACAAAAGCTTTAAGTACATCTGAGGCACCCAGACAGGAGAGTACTTTTCCACTCCTGAGTAGTTTTAAAGTTGTACCGTGTAAAAACAGCAGTGATGATGAAATCAATATTCATATGTAATAGACGGCAACATGTCTGAACTAGTGTCATTCTTTTCTAAACAACATTCAAAATGGCACAAGACACTCCAAAGTATTTTAAATCCAATACACAACATTGTTTTATTTAGAATCCTAGAATTCAATCCCTCTAAACAACACCAAGGGCACCATTAGGCCGATTTACTTGGGCAGTAAAGTGTTGCTGTGCAGTAAAAAGTCAGTTTATCCAGTGTTGCTTAGCAAAACTTTCAGTCAAAGCCAGTTCAGTTTTTCACATAGACAAATGAACACTGAGCAAGTCAGCCACACTGCAGGCAAAGTATAGAAAGCCTGACCAGTTGTTGGGACCCAACAACCCCTGGATTTGTCAATATTGTTCCAGTCCATGGCAGTCCAGGTTTCTCATTCATGACATAATTGTAAACAAAGGTGATGGTGGTAGGTTGTCAATGGTTGGACACGTAATGCTCTGCTAAGCACCTGGAAATGGTCCAAAAAAAAAAAAATCAAAATCTATTCAGTGGCTTATTTTTTAGCACCGTTGTGCCTCTAAACTCAGTGAGCCTGAGTATGTCTTTCTTGTATTTTTAAATGTTATGATAAATTAAACAATTCTAACCTTTTCACCTTCCAAAATATACAATTACTGGCTCATACCCTTCCAAAAAGACCATACCTGATTAAATTGAAGGGTCAAGATGAAGGGTCAACATGGCATCCCACAGCCTATAGGAACTGTTTTTCAAATTTTTTGCTGTTGTCTATGCGTTCAAATTTCCTGTACGTTTTGGTTGTATTCCACTAAAGAGACTGAGAAATAATTACATATGGTCATTATAACATTAATAAAACTAAAAATGTAAAATAACTGTGATGGCTTTGCCTTCTAGCCGAGTCGGGCGTCAAATGCAGACACAGCTGGCTTTGGTTGAGGTCTGAAGAATGTGAATCAGGTCAGGGAATCATCTGTCAGCACTCTAACAGCCCAGAGAACGACTGGCATCCTGTGCAGGGGTACATTTACACCTGTGCGAGGTTAAAACCTGAAAAGTGATTATTTGGGAATCCCTACAAAATGGTGCATTATCACAACATTTCCTCATTGCAGATGGTGAATAATGAAGCCACAGAATTTCGAGAAGCCAAATAATAACTAAAAACAGGAATTGTTCTGGGGTAATGATTCATGTGTTCTCAATGTATTGGAAAAATTTTGGTAATTTTGTAAATACTGCACAACGGTACAATAAAAAAAAATTGAGCAGAACAGGGACAAGAACAAGACATACTCTAATTAGTACTGTGACTAACATTGGGAGGCTATATGTTTTAGATTGTAGAGAACGTCCCACTATTACACTTTATTATTCAGCTTTTGCTCAGTGGATTGTGCTTAGGCTACAAGTTCCAGTAAGAGTAACCAGAAAGCCTGGCAAATACTCTGCCAGTGTACGTCAGAGACTCATAATGTTGTCTCAGATAACTGTTTTCTGAAACGAAAAAAAAAAAAAAAGTATCAACAGCGTTTGCCACTACAAGACCATAACCTCAGACCCAAAGTCACCACAGTAAACAAGCATGCCAAGATGTCAAAAGAAACCACAGGCCAGTATTTATGGTTCTTAAGTGGAGACAGTTGAAACTATTGGATTTTAGCCCAACCATCTGAACTGTCTCTACTCCTCCTTTGTCTGGCCTGTGTAATGAAAAGGTCTTTGGGTAAGTACGTTCAAATAATTGGCGCATAATTAGCAACAGTAAATTCTAGTTTCAGGATATTACAGTCAGAAACAGTCATAAAATCACACTCATCTCTGTCATTAGTCCTTGGAACAACAGATGGATTATCTGCACACTTGATGGTTAAAATAATTTATAACAGAGGGAAAACCTTACACAACTTTGATACAAGAGAAATGAACACTGCATATAAAATATATTGCATCTAAAAAGTCTGCGTTGCGTTTGTCACGTATTTGAGTGGAAAGAGTTCTGGCTGTTTGTTTGGGTTTTAAGCTGTTTTAGCACAATTTGCCTATTAACAGCATGGCAAGTTTATGTATTTAATGGGTTGAATGGATGGGTGTGGTAGCACTACAATAGGTATTTTATATTGAGGTAGGATAAGAAGATCTCTTTCTTAAGCTTTTTCTGTTAAACAAGTCAACGAATGTTGGTCTCCGTGAAGTTTTCCCTTGGTCGGACAGTTCATGAAGTGGCATTTACTTGTTCATGGATCTGGGCATTAACCTGATCTGAGCATTTGCCTTGTCATTTTTTACAAATTTGACAAATTTCACGTTTACAATCCCTGCCACCATTTTGGTACCCCTGATAAAGATGAACTTTGTTGATTCAACCTATTGCCGAATTAGCTTCATATCACACTGGGAAAAATGTGAAGAATCCAACCTTTAATTAGAGTAAATAGCACTTAAAAACATGTGGCTTAATTACATGAACCCCTTCATATCATCAGTATTCCTGGTTCCTCCCCACATACCTGTAGCTGTACTGTGTCAGTTAAATCTGGGCACTGAGACTGTCAAGCTTAATTTTGTGGACAGGAAAGCCTTACAAATAATCTACAGGCATGTAGATGGCATTTGTAGTTTTGAAGATTTGGTGACCAGAAGATTCTACAGTATTTCCCCCCATAGCTCTCCTAACTTTTTTTTGCCTCTCTTAACATCCTTTTTTAATTACTGTCCTGGCCATAGATAATGACATTTTTAGGTGAGCAGCTATCATTAATGCTTTAGCTGCTGTATATATTTTATTACAATGTGATCTTGACGAACTTGCTAAATTTACTTCAAACAGAAGGTATTTTTTTTTATAACACTTTTGACAAGCGGAGGCATAAACAAGCTTTACATGCAAATATCCAAAGCACGGCTTAAAGCAAGCACCAAAGCATTTTAAAACAAGATACAAAAATTACATTTTAACTGTGTATCAAAGCAAAAATCAAAAAGTTTTCAAGGAACACAAAGAACAGGCACAAGGACAAAACACCAACACTCATGTCCAACATGCACATTCTCAAATGATCAAGTCCACAGAGGGAGAGAGAGAGAGAAAGACAAAAATAAATAATTCTATCCATCCAAGCACATACAACATAGCCAAGAGCCATGCTCCCTGGCAGCTTGTCAGAGCCAGGGTTTAAAGTTTAACCATTGGCTCATATGATACATGTACTCTTTTTGACTAATAACTGGTTCTCCTACCTAGTCAGTTTGCCTACTGGAAAAATTGATATGGAAAAGAAACACTTCTGGGAAATGCATTCTTTCACAAAGCTATGACTTGTAGGTCTTGGAGTAAATGTTGCACCACCCAAGCTGCGATTTTGGTTCATGACCCATTTATCAGGCCTTAAGAATAAACACCAGAAACGCCAAAGTCCAGACCAGATGACTTATGACATCATGCCGGCAATATTACAAAAGCCCAGTGAGTAACGGGAAAGAGTACTTTAGAAATATTGTGTTTAATGCTGATCTTTATCAGTCATAAAACTTAAGAAAACTTAAACAACATTTTTCTCATATTTATTATATGGCCTATTATATAACAATTACCTCTCATTATGTAATGGCAAGCTTTTTGGAATATTTCATGTTGAAGCTTTAATGGATCTGGCAAGACATAACCAATTGCATTCACACTTACTCCTAAACAGGTTCATAATGTGAAACTCAAGCATGGAATCATGAACTTTCTGCCCTGCCCTGCTAGAACACAGTCCATAAAGAAATTTAAAGACTTGACCTTAACTCCCTCAGATACTTTTGTGATAAATTTGAATTCTAACTACTGGTGTCCAACCACACAGCCATGTTCCAAGGTCTAGTGGAAAGCGTTCTCTGGAGAGCAAAATCTACACTGCAAACAAGAAGAAGAATATTTCAAAATGGATATTAAGCGGATATAATAACAAAGAAGCATTTGATTGTATTTCCATAAAAAAGATCAGAAAAGTCAAAGGAAGTTGTTCGATTAAGCAAATGAGATGCAAACAGCTATGGTGATTGAGTAGCAAGTGATATATTCATGGGGGTGAACAGAAGCAGGTCAAACTGGATTTGAGTGCTCAGTGGAGCATGGACAAGATCAGATTGTCCAGCAATTCTTGTGGGATCCTCTTTGCATTTATTTTGAAATATCCTCTTCTATTTGTGAGCAGTGTATATTTTAAAATATTGATTTTGTACACGTTTTTTGGGTATCCACAAACCTTTGCATGTATAGTGGCCGTAAACTACTGGACCTATACAAGTGGCCTTTCTTCCCCACAAAGTGAAAACAGAGCACATCTGTGTCAGAAGAATTCCAGAAGGGTTTTATGGGCTGTGGAAAGTTTAGGATTTATTTACAATAAATTCCATACCTGGAGAAGAATGTGGATCTTCTTCTAACACAGCATTATGATCTGTTTCTGGACAAAGTGGTACAGAGCAGGGCTGTTTTGTGGTACTGGGGCACAGCATGTAACATGTAGAGGCACTGCTGTAACCTTATGCCTGCCAATCGGTCATATGGGCACAGTTGTGCATAAAAAACCCTGTTAAATAGATTGAGTCAACAAATTAACACTAAATAGTGTCATTAAATGCATAAACTAAATATAGACTTATTAATACATTACCTGCAATGTGCCTGTGTTTAAATATACGCATATAGCCATTACTCCATTAAATCAATAAAAAGAAATTGACTCAGACTAAAAGCATTTGGGAAATACTTTGGCACTATGGGAAATGTAGTGACTGTAGTGAATTTTAGTTGGGAACAGCAACAATTTTGTGGGGTACGTTTTAACCAAACACTTGGCATTTCCAAACACTTGAAAAGCGATTGCACAGTTTGATAATAATTAATTAAGTAACTGCCTTGATTTGAAGAGAAAATGTAGCTGCTTTGCTTTTTCTGCCCAAATAGTCACCACTGTTTTAAAAGATTTTAACAACTGTTTGATTCTAAACATTACCTGGAAACTGGTGCCTTATTCTTAGTGTAAAAAGATTATGTAACATTATAACATTTGCTGCAATACCCTTTTTCGCTTATAAATACCACAGGAAGTATATTATACAGCATGCGGATTTAAATCTGCTAACTGGAGATTTGTGATTATTAAGTGTAAATGCATGTGGGTTGCTTCTTAGCAGGGCACAATGCTGCACAATTTAGGCATACACGGGAAAAGTGGAAACTCCAAACAGGTGCCACCACTAATTAGACCCAGTAATTGCTAACCTCAACCACTGGCTCCCAAGCCCCGTTAAACCACCCTTTTATCTGCCTCTATATTATTGAAATGCAGTTTAGGTTTAGTCACCTTAACAGGGTGCAGAAAGCTGATCAAGTAATATTAGCTAACCAGCAAATGACAG
This sequence comes from Parotocinclus cesarpintoi, assembly GCA_034780495.1. Lineage (NCBI taxonomy): Eukaryota > Metazoa > Chordata > Actinopteri > Siluriformes > Loricariidae > Parotocinclus > Parotocinclus cesarpintoi. The sequence goes on along the minus strand of JAUZSV010443665.1, from coordinate 4,545 downwards.
GGAACGACAAAGATCTGATTAACAAAGTGAACCAATCAGATTGGTTAAGTGCCCAGTAAGCCCAGTCACAGTTCCACCAAAAGAGTGACTTAGACAGACAGGGAGTACAGCACAACTCGTGTTCTTTTCGTGAGTCACCTGCAACCACACATTTATTCCAGTCCTCCAAACTCCAAATCTTGTATCCAACAGGATGTAACCCCATCCAGTACATACTGACCCAAATAAGCACCTCATTAATCATTCCCAAGTTCTATGGCCTTCTGAATCTATTTCGGTAGCAAAGCTTCACATCAAACGATCATCTGAATAACATTTATACACAGACTATAGCAATAAGTACTGACTTTGGAGAACATGAGCTATTTTGATTGTTTACTATGGTGGATGAGCCACATTTTAACACTAGAAATAAAACAATGTCCAGAAGTTGTTCAGTCCCGTCCACTCAGAAGGCCTTTTTGTAAACACGCAACAGTGTGGCTTAGATATGTTTACCAATTACTAAACGCCTTTGCATTCCAGCTCTAACTACTTCATCCTCACAAGCACTTTTTTACTCACACAAGCAGAAAAGCACAGAAGTTGAGGAGTCCACAAGGTGTATCTGGTGGATTCAGGTGGATTCAAGTGGTTTCGTGAAGGTGGCAACAGGAAGGAGTGGTGCAGCCACTAACTGGGCCCTGCAAATGCCAGCCAATCACCACTCCCTCTTTTACCACCTTCGCAAAACCTCCTCAATCTGTGCTACAATGTACATTTTAATCATGTTTAAAAACCAAATTCAGTGACATACACTGACTGCACTGTACAGTTTTACAGTTTTATCAACCATACAGGTGTGTGAAAACATACCTTGCTAAGTGCGTACATCCAGTTTAACTGGATTCTCTTCTATCTATTTATATTGAATAACCAATCATGTATCTTCCATAACTTATCTTTCTTACACTGCACAGCACTAATCAAGGACCACAGTTAAACTGTTATCAGAATCTAAGCACTAACAAAAGATACTGATACTGCTCACAAAAATGACGAGATATTTCAAAATTTTAAATATCTTATATATTACTAGCTAGCCAGAGGCAGCTAATCAGTAAAAATGGGTAATGATTGCATAGGGCATAGGTGTTTCTGCTCACATTTGGTGAAGAATTGTTTGTTAGGGCTGACACATTCTGGGAAATGTAGTTTCTCACAATAAGCACTATGCAGTGGGGTCACAAGTTTTGTGGAACATTGTGCTCTAATCTACCAGAAGAAGTGTAGCGTAGCCAGGCCAATTAATGGAATCTGTTTTTGCAATATGGGAGGAAAAAACAGAGTATGTAAAAAATCTACATAGTGACTAAAGATTTGAATCAAACCATCAGAACTGTGAATTTCCAACTTACTTGCTGCGTTTCAAAATTCAAATAGGTTACCTTGTTAGTATTTTATACCATACTTTAAGATGCTTCATATGTTTTATGGTTACCCATTCCTTATCCCAGCTATATATACAGTACATATCTCTTCCCAGCACAGTCATTTTGTGCTATTGTAAAGAAAATATAAAGGGTATATTCACAAGCAAAGTGTGTGCAATGAGTGATACAACTGAAAAAAACGAGTGGAATGCTCCCATCTACACAGCTTCCAAAGTCTAAACTGTTCTACATAATTACTATTCTCAGGAAATTAAGACGACCCTGGTACTTCAGTTAAAAGTACACATTAACAATTACTGTAGAACCAAAATGCAAATGAACTCAATAGAATATAAACATAAATTAACACTGGCTGCACACAATCAAGAGCAATTAAGTCTACTAAAATAATCAGTAATTTCCAGAACAGACAATGCAGTATGACCCTTTAAACAATGTAAAACTTTTAGGTGAAGCCAACACGGTGCTTGTAGTGTCACCAGAGTGCAAACTTTTCCATTTTACGTCCCGCGAAACATCTGTCAGTTAGATAACCTTCTTCCAGAACACAAACATTTTACATAATATAGATACACCTACTATCTGTCTCTCCACTATTAGACCACCAGTCTAAATGGATTAAAACACATAGTTCATAAGAAGAACTGCAACATCACTGTATTTGCCTGTTAGGTAACTAAACATGATATGGCTTGTGTCAATCTGATTAACAATGGAGTCATGAAAGCCAGCCAAATCTACTTTTTGACACCTGGTAAAAGCTGGCAGGAGTTATTCACTAGATTGATACCCAGCCTTTTGGCTGTGCATATAAATAATATAATTAAAATGCTAGCACTTAATAACTTAGAGTTTCTGAGAGACATTGTTATTGGGACACAAAGAACTTGGATATTATCTATCACTACGCATCTATCATAGTTTTTGCATTTTTGTGTAGTGTTCTGATAGCATACACAGACCTCAGGTTATTTATTGCTCTCACTCAACATGCTGGCTTTTTGGGAGGATCTACTTCCTCAGCTTTTAGCCATCTTTCCAACATCTTATATCATATCTTCTTTGACGTCTATTTGAAGTGAGTCTTTTACTGCACTGTAGACAAATAGTTATTTCAAAATGAATATGAAGCGATTAAAAAGGAAGCATTTGATTTGTTCTTGAACAAGATTATCAGAAAAGCAAATGAAAAGTCAAAGAAAGTTGTTCGGAATTGCAAATGAGATGCAAACTCAATTATGATGATTGAGTAGAAATATGATATATTCATGAGGGTGAACAGAAGCAGGTTAAACTGTACAAGAGTGCCCCACATTGACTGTTCAGTAGGGTGTATGATCACCCTAGACTGCCAAATACACTGACAGTGATAGGGAATGGACAGGATCAGATTGTCCAGCAGTTCTTGTGGGATTCTTTTCATATTCATTTTGAAATATGATACAGCAGCGGCTTTACCTGGACAGAATTGTCAAGTCCATCTTCATTTAATTGTGAAGAACAACAAAAGTTTTGAACTTTCTGTGTTGATAACTTTTAAACCAAAAAAGATATTGCGAATCTGATTGCAATCGACTTCTGAGACCACCTTCCCATTGGAGAAAACTTGTCCTTGCTCCAATATATTGGATTTCAAGATGCCGCCATGTTCCAGACACACAAAATATATTCCCCCTAACTTATTACTTGCTTGGGTATTCAGGTATGTAATTCCCCTTATGTTTCTAAAATAAAGGGTGTCCTGTGTCTTTTGACTCACTTTGTACTTCCATACTATGAATATGAGTGTGTGATTGTATATTTGTTTGGGATAAAGCTTGAAATACTGAACATATAGCTTTGCCTGCTAGCAAGCCTCAAGCCCACCAGCTAAAACCAATTATGACAGATACTCTAGAGCATTACTGTATGTGAGTTCTGTTATTAAATATACAATAAAAATAAAAAAAATATCAAAAACAATAAGTATAATCTGATACTAAGCATACCTCGGTTTCTGTAATGTTTTGTATTAACAGGAATTTACACTGGGCCTTGCAAGGGATTCAAATGGCAAGCAGAAGCTGAACTTCCAATAACCTTCAAACTTCTCCAGCTGCTTGAGTATGTACCCTCCAATTTTCCTTGGCCTGTTGCTTCAGTTTTACAACTCCTCTCACACTACTTCTTCCACTGGCTTTTTCCACAGCCACTTTTACTTATTCACTGCAATCACTACACAATTGCGTCTTTAAATCTATTATCAACTCCACAGGACACTGAGACCTCCTCAAACCACAAGTCATGCAATCAATGTTCAGACTAAATATTAAACTTATCGAGCCTTATGAATAACTTATATTGATCTCAGCAGCCTGGACTTCATCTTGGTATTTGTCGTGTGGTTACTCCCTCGTGCATTACTATACGAATAAACAATACAAATCTTGTGTTCCAGGTCCATCCTTAAACATATCATCAGGCTTTATTTTTTTATTTGGTTTATTTAATGTCATTATCGGCATCAGTGGCCATTTCAGCAGCGCACGCACAAAGTTTTATACAGTCGAATCCAGTTAATTGGACCACTGGTTAATGGGACCAGCCACTTATTCGGACCAAATCCTAAACTACCGAAACAAATCCTATTATATAAGTGTAATGTTATTCGCTTATTTGGACCAAAATTCTGCTTAATTGGACCAAAGAACGTGAGCGCGAATAAGAAAAAGAAGCCACAAGTTGCTACTTAGAGCGGATGCAAAGCGGGTCAGCAAGATATGGGAGGATTTTTTGGGATCCACAGGAGAATTTATGCTTTTATGAAAGGTCAGGAAATCTGAAAAGTTGTGTTGACAAACGCAAAACCAGCGGGAGGTGAACACAACCACCACTTTCCTGATTTTGTTCAAGTGCAGTCCGTCAAGACAACACGTCAGATCACACTGGTTAAGTTGACTGGAATTTAGTAAGAACTTGTTTTTACAGTATTATGCTTTGCATGCTGAGTTGCATACATGTAAATGGCACAATAAAGGTTTAATAAAGCTTTTATTATGTTACATAGCACGTCCCATCTTCTAACATAGGGCATGTTCGTTTAATCGGACCAGTCGGTTATTAGGACCAAAAC
>JAUZSV010443556.1:0-17352 GCA_034780495.1 Parotocinclus cesarpintoi | reverse complement strand
AGTAAACACTTAGATATTTACACCTTGCTAGTATCAGGTTCCGGATTGGACCGCTTTTGTCTTAATTCTTTACGGAACAAAACTGAACCAAGTTTTCAATATTCCAGAGATTTTGCTCCGTGTTGCTGCAGATTTGTCTGTTGTTTCACATCCCAAAGGTGCTCTGTTGGATTAGGATCTGGTGACTGTTGAGATCGTCTGAGTACACGTTCAAGAAACCAGTTTGAGATTCCTTTAGGTACAATACATAATTAGGCTAAACTGATCAACTGATATTAAAGGCAAATACAAATAAAGTGTGGCAACAGAACATCCTACATACCGCCACACCACAACCAGCCTCAGTCATTCATATAAAGCAGAACCGATCCATGCTTTTACCTTGTTTACGACAAATTCTCACCCTACTACTATTTCTAATACTGGTGAGCCTGTGCACATTTTCGCTTCAGTTCTTAGTTGGCAGGAATGGCAACCAGTCTGGCCAGTCTCCTCTGACCTCTGGTGTCAGCAAGACATTCTTACCCAGAGAACTCCCCTCACTGGGTAGGTTCTCTTTTTTTGGACCAATGTATCAAAACCCCAATTGGGAAAGTCACAACACGTGTTCCGTTCTTATTCAATACGGAAAAAGATTCCGTTCTATGCTACAGACGCAGAATGTAGAGAACAGACTGTAAACAAGGACTGTTTAAAAACGCAGGTTTCGTAGTAAATGGGCCTGCTTTTTTTGTTAAGCGACATGATTCTGGAAACAGAATTGTAAAGCTGAGTCATTTGGGCAAACCACATTATGTGCCAATGAGTAGATCACAAATCTGATAAACATGTAGCGGGAGGCTGCTAGTCAGAGCCACTGCTAATGACTTCTTTTCAGGCCAAACTGTTGTTCTTTCTAGAGCAGAATCGAGCTAAAAAAAAAAAACAGAGTTTGTTTGTAGACTCACCCTGCTCTAGATGCGTCGTTTGAAAGGGGGTCGCAGCCGAATCGAGAGCGACAAATAAAAGGCAGCTGCCATGAGGGGACACGGGGTTGTTTGATCTGGCCCGTCCCAAACTCTTCTCCCCCCCAGGCTTTTAGTGCAGGCGTGACAAAGCAGCTCTGGGCTGTAAAAGCTGCCTGCCTATGATTGGTGCTATTAAAAATCCAGCTGTGCAGCTGGCAGTGACGGATCATCTGCCCCCTACCACCCACCTCTCTGCTGCTATCTTTAACAAGGGTGTGTGACTTCAGCTCAGGAGGGTAAAAGCTCACTGCGCTCGCCGTTGTTCCACTTCACTGAAACGCACCTGATTCGTCTCATCGGCTCTTCAGCGACTCTGGTGGTAATGCGTCGGCACTTGAAGAATCGGCGGGGTTTCATCGACACCCTGTCTTCAGATTCGTTTGCAATTCAGGGTTTTTAACCGAGCGTTCGCGTGCTCCCTGAACCCGGATGTTTTTGTCATTTGTCAGAGTGTTTGAGTGATGTGGCGTGCACCAGCAAATGTGGTCATGCTTTGCAACAAAACCAAACAGAAGCCTTTGTTCTTGTTCCTGCTTAAAGAACCTACAGAACGTTTTCTTGTATTAAAATAGCATGACACGGCCCAAGTGGATAACAGGACAGTGGTGATGCAGGGGGTAATATTCTCTAAAGCGTTCAGGCCCGGCACTGCTAAGCTGACCCTTGAGATGAACCCTGTTGCTGGAAGTTACTCCGAATTTCTATATGTGACTGCAATATAAAACAGAATGCCTGTGTTACTTTTTAATAATTCATCATTTTCCTGTCATGTCTCATCTTGTTTGCTGCTTTACATCATTTTGTTGTGGCTCCTCTGCCGGAGGGCTGCCAAGCCGTCGTATTCGGAAAGCAAGAAAACACAACGGAACCAGATTTTCAAAACGAATAAACAATCTTGTGTGCCGTTTTAGGATATTCATGTCTGTTTAGTGTATTTACGTGTGTTGTGTGTCGATGTGGATCAAAGAGTGAGACGATGCTTTCTGCACTTGCACTTTTTAAACACCAGAGGGGGCAATCTTGGGTCATTTTTCCATACCCCTATACTGAATGAATGCCATTATTGTCATCTTTGGTGCTGCGATGAAAACTTCAATTTAAGATTTAAAACACTTACAATAGCAATTTCAAATAATATTTTTCTGTCATTTCCGGGAACTAAATATTATTTTTTGTTCATTTTTATTATACGAGAAAAGTACACGTGTTGAACTGTTATTCTTCAAAAGTAAAAGAAATGTTTTCACACGGTTGGGAATGTCATGGCTTAGCTCTTAGGTTATTATCGACTATGGACCAGAAGGTCCAGGGTTCAAATCCCACCTCTGTCACAGTTGGGCCCCTACGCAAGACCCTTAACCCATAGTTTTATGGGGTTGTAGTAAGACTTCATCAGTTGTAAGTCTCTCTGGATCCGGTTAAATTCCATAAATGCAAATGCTGCCATGGGACATTTTGTTTACAATTTTAAAAACTAACAATTATAAAATGTTCTGAGTAACGTCTTGTAATTGTAGGGGACTTAAGAATTTGTAAAGGTTTTTAGAGAAAATGTCCATTGCTTTGCACTGTTTACACTTTAGGAATAAAATTTATTGTAAGAAAATCGAATTGTGAGTTCCGTATCGAGAAATGTAAATAAGAATAATTGAAACTCAGTAGGGCAAATCGAATTGTGAGCATGGGGGAATTCTTACACCCCTAATGCTCATCAGTTTGTGCCATGCGATAGAATTTGTAGTGCGTTAATGCAGCAAGAAAAGTTACTGTCGCACAGTAATGAGCTCTAACCGTATACGGCAGTGTCCTGATACGTTCATTACACTCACCGTCTGCCTTACAGAATACACTAGTATTGTACAGTATAACAGTGGTAAAATGTAGGAAATGGTTTCTAAGAGATCATTTTGAATACAGCTTGTAACTATGGGTGCTTTATAGGGTCAAGCAGCAAACATGCAATTCGTTTTTCTACTTTAGTTAGTAACCTTTGAGCTCTAATATGTACTAAATAGCGTTTTAAAATGGAACGTCGTCACTGTAATGTCATCTTAATTACTCTTCAGTACTGCAATGTGCAGTCTGGAACAGCGGTACTTTTTAAGGAAGATGATGAGATAAAATTGCTGTTCTACGATATGCAAATTCCACAGGAAACAAAGAGCGTGATAGCAGCCCTTGCTGCCTGAGCTCGAGTTGAAGCTGAGATCATTTGACAATTAGGGCTCTATCACGAGACCCCAGAACGTCGCTGATTGTCCCATTCGCACCGAAATGCAAAACAACACTTTCAAACGAACGTGTCAGAGGACAGCGTTATGGACTGGGGTATTTTCAAAATACAACAGCATGCTACATTTGCAAAGCCACTCCCTGAACGGACCGGGCAAACATTTGCAGTTCATTTCCACGTTCAGGGAAAGCGCCTAATGTTTGAAGTTTCCCAACAAATAATGAGTCATCTAGACCATATTATTGACAAGCTGCTCGAGGTTTAATGTAGAGGAAAGGACTGAATGTGCTGCAGCAGGCTAAAGCTAATGGAAAACATTAATCTGGCCCCTTTTAAATGCCTTATGGGATACTGTACCGGTATTGACTAAATAGCAAGGTGTTGATTTATTCCCAGCATTGATCGCTGTGTTGTTTTTCTATTTGTTTCACTGTGTAGTATGAGTAAAATCTTATCTCACTGTAAAGCAGCGTTCAGGACGTTGATTCACTGAAATCTTCCTTACCCCGCACTCAATCTTTCTCTCACTCTCAGTAAAACACACATACAGAACAAGAAACTGTTTCTTATGAAATAAAAATGTTTCCTGTTGTATTTACGACGTGAGGAGGGCTTTTAGAAGAGGCCAAAGAACTGAACCTGTAAGAGGCGATCTGATTTAACTCATGTAGCTCAGCATTCAGTCTGCTCACGCTGATACCGCATTCAGTATTGCTGTACTGTAACAGCTGGTGTATCGGGCCACAACCAACGGACGTTATTCAAGCACACACCTTTACTAACGTGTTTACGCTTCTCACGATCTCTCCTGGATGGAGACTTTAATCGTTTAATTTCCCTCGAATCTGATTAACCCCTTGAACGTCTAGCTTGATGTTTAGAAAGCCCATGATGCATGAGCTCCAGTGAATAATGCAGCTAGGGCTCTGCTCTTAGAAAGGTAAGCTGTGTAAAAAAAAGTTCATGTTCAGCCATATGATTGCAGAAGATGTAGCTAGGCAACAGCAGATGAACGGAAGTACATCTTGCTCACGTTCCCTTCTTTACTCGTTCAAAGTACCTTCTGTCTGCCTGCCAAAGTCTGATGCAGACAGGCTCAACATGCTCAGCTGGTACAATTAGTGCCCAAATTGCACAACACCGTGCACAAAGAGGGTGACCTAGTGATGAGTGTTAGTGTCGGGGTCCGGCCCAGTCGGAGTCGCCGGTTTTGTTTAATGCCATACCGTCTGTGTTCACCATCAACACGGCATCAGTGTTCACTATTGGGAGGTTCTATATAAAGAGGTGGATCAGGGTGTACTCGTGCACCCACACTAGCCAAACTGTACTTTGAATGTCAAACATGCTCAGGCACGGTACAGATCGCTTAGCTTGAGTACAACCTTAGAATCTAAGCAGTTGCTGCTTTGCCATCACAGGTTAATATAGATAAGGGACTCTTAGACCTAGCAGCTTCTAGTCCTTGACCTGTTTACCTTTACACATGAACAAATCAGTAGTTCTGGCAAAACTCAACATAGCAACAACAAACACACGTGTAGAGGGGTGGGCTTCCGCCACCCAAAACAAATTGACAAGATGCTGCCCGTAGGGCTTGTTAGATGGGAGAACGTGCCGTCCTGTGAATCCTGCCACAATCCCCTAAAAACATGTAATGATGGGAAGAACCGTGGCGTGACTAGAGCGATGGCCAAGGTACTCGCCCCAGGAACCCTGCCTGAACCCTGCTGAACTCACCAGCTCCATCCCGCCTCCTTCAGGTTGCTCATAAGAAGGTAGAAGAATGGAGAAATGACATCAGGGTGGCCGTGCCGTAAAACATTCGCCAATCGATCGGTTCTCAACACCGCTACGACTTGGGTACGCGTCTCGCTTCGCTTTCATTTTCACTCCAGCACGCGAGCGCTTGGTTTCACTCTGCGTGTTAGCGATCGTCCAAAACGCAGGCGGTCCCAGTCTTCCATTGAAGTCACCAGTGCTGGGTGGTGAAAATAATGGGTTTTCATGCCACAGCTTTGAGGCTATAAAACAGGCGCATTGTTCCTCGCAGGAGTAATTTCGTCTCTCGCAGCAGACTGACGTACGAGGAGCTTAATACAAAGGCTGCTCTGGAAGGCCCGAGGAAACCAGGCAGGGGGTGCACCGGAATGTAGATTAGGGCTGTCAAATTGGAAGCTTGTTTTTGAATTTTAATTACTTAACATTTATTGCATTTCAAGGCTTTCGCATTTTTATTCAAATGAACAGTCTGGCTACGGCGTGGTGACTTACGGAAGCGGCGCGCTCGACTCACAGCTGTTTGTGTTTAGTGTTTGTGATGCTGTTCCAGTGACGAGATGTTCCGAAAATGCGTTCGACCTCGGTGTCTATACGGTTGAACTTTAATTTCACTTATTTCGTGATTAATATTTCGTTAGATTTTGCACCACGTGCACGTGTGTAAACGTGGCTACGGCTGACGTGCCGGCGAGCGCTCGAAGGGCAACGCGTTCACACGAGAGAGAGAGAGAGAGAGAGAGAGAGAGAGAGTGGAAAAAGAAGCACTGGCCGCAAACCAAAGGAGGGGAAAGCATTGGCTCCTAGTGAAAGGAGGAAAATAAAGACGTGAGGAGAGCAGCGAGGACAAGAGGGCACTGAAGCCCAAGGCAGGACATAAATATCCTGGGCAGGAGGCCAAAAGCAAAAGCTCTTTAATAGGGCTTGAGGAGAATAACAGTCAAGGCTGTGCCTGGCCTGCGAGTCCCAGGTCACATTCTGTCAATAGATCTGGGCGGTGCTGTCGGGGATGAGGGGAGAGGAACAATCGGCCTGTTTCGGGATCGGGGGGAGGAGGGTGGTGTATATCAAAGGGCAGTGCAGACAAAGGCCAAAGCGTGCCAGAGAGCGAGGAGAGCCGTGATGCTGAGTAAGGCCAATCAGGCAGTAAAAGTCTGCATTCTCCTGAAACAGCAGCCATAAATAATGAAGCTATAAATGCCACTGTAAGAGAAAGAGAGGGGGAGAAGAGCAGCAGAGGAAAACAAGAGCGAAACAAAACAAATACAATAACAAGAAGTAAAGGGAGGAGGAGGAGGAGGAGGAGGAGGGTGTACTGAGGACTGAGGACTGGAAGCAGCGGTTTCCCTAAGGCGTGCATCGGCCACACATGCATGCACTGTTTGGTCATGAGTCAGATGAGGTAATTAGGAAGATTCCACATACAGCCTCGTGCATTGACAACGCCAGCTCTTAAAAAAACAAAACAAGTTCCAAAGTTCAGTCTCTCAGTATTTGGAAATCCTGAGCAAGCCTGTTGGAATCATTTAGGACGGCATATTCGCGAGGGCAGCCCAAAGTGGGTATCGACTGATTAGCGCTCGTTCTGCTAGCCTGTGATCAGCAACCGTTGGGGAAAAAACAATGAGCTACGGCGGATAAGGCCGATTCATTGTGCACAGGCGCTTCCTTTTCACGGGAGATAAGATTATCTTTCGCCTTGTAAATGGTGTATTAGAGGAAAGACGAGATATCTTAGGAGCAGTTTAAAAGACATCCGCTCCTGGCGCGCTAACAAAACCTCGATTAAATAAAACAATCCGCGCTCACTTTCAATACGAGCTTAATCTGGTCCTGTCACAGCTCCAGAGATCCCCGGTTCGATCCCAGCCTCAGACTTTGTCTGTGTGCCATTAGCATTTTCTCCCAGTGTCCACCTGGGTTAACTCCTGGTACCGCCAGTATTTAATTGGTCATGTAAACAGCATGCTCTGATTTCCAGATAGTATTAAGGACCGGAAATCGGAGTATGAAACGTGCAACATGAGCATGCACGAAAGAATACCAATTGACCTGGGGGGCTTTTTTGTGGGATCTGGCACCCTGAGGCTATATGAGACCGAATGTAGTATATACTTGGAAAAATGATTTTTATTATTTGTTTAAAGGTCACGTGACATCCTTCTGTGTGATTATTGGCTCGTTGCAAAGTAGACACCTGATTATTGGCTGTATGTAAAGTCGTTGATCTGATTTTCAGCCCTTCATCTTTTATTCATAGACATTTGGCTACCTTTATGAATAGATTCCATGGAACTAGTTGGTTTTTAGAATGCGGGATCTGGCAACCTTGGAGTTAAATGCAACACTCACTAAACACGGATAAGCCCTCTGTTGAGACTCAAATGCAGTAGATGCTATAGAAAGCAGTGTTTGACTATTTAAAGTTTAAAGCACATAGTTTTGGGATTATTGGCTGGTTGCCAATAATGGTAGAATTCCGATTAGTTGCGTTCCCATTATCTGTTCATTACGTACACCTCAACAGGCAATGGTTTTAAGCAGCAGTGGCAGCTCTGGAACTAAACAACAAGCATTTTCCAGAATAGTAGCTGTCGTGATAAAAAATCTAATCCCATTAGCCAAACATTCTCAACAAGTTCTCCAGAAAAATCTGAGCTGAGAGGAAGTAAGACGGACACTCGTTCTCCGGTGAAACGCTTAAAGAGACGTGGCGTTTTTCTGTCCTGCTCGTGAGCTTGGTTTACTTCCGAGTTTTTATCACCAACAACAAGAACAGATGGTGGCGTACTCCACAGCATTACATAACCAAAGACTGGTTACAGTACATTTCCATAGGAACCAGAATCAGCTCTCATCTCACTCCGTCACTTAACCTTTATGAGTCTTTCTGTCACACACATGCACAAACACAGCCCTCTAGTCTCGTCTTTCGGCCGGTGTTACATTCCAAACTGCTCAGCGGGGGCCCAGACTGAACGACATTAGTGTCGCTCCTGACGAGCTGTCTAACCCAAAATCACAAAGCAGACAAAACAAGACGCCACATCCAACCCTCGGTAAGGATCCATGTCGCGAGAGAAGCGTAGGCAGCAGGGAACGAAGAAAACTCACCAGGGCAGGCCACTGGATCTGCTTGGCCCGGGTGCCTTGCTGCTGTGAGCCCTCTTTCCTCTTGGCCCAGACTAGCTGCTGCTCCAGCAGAAAGATTTGGAAGTCCTCGTATACCTTCACCCACTCACGCTTATCCCATTCAAGGTCATCAAACTCCACATAGACCTACAGAGAGAGAGAAAGAGAGAGAAATCAAGCACTGACCTGCTTTAGGACACAAGTCTGGAACGTTTAATGGTTTTAAAAACAACAGTAAATTGTGGGCTTTGTTTTTTTGGCTTTAATATGCGTGTTCATATGTCCTTAAAACGCATTCGAAAAGGTTGATACCTCACCTGAACCACTGACCATATATCACGTAATTTCCAAACAAATGCTACTTGGCCTTAAATAACATCCCATAATACACCACTCACATGAAAAAATGAGGGGATATTTCAAAACGAACATGAAGCGATTTTATTTTATTGAATGAAATCATCAGAATGAAGTCAAAGAAAGGTTTTTATGCCAATGAGATGCTCAGTCGTAATGAGTAACAAGTGATATATTCATGGGGTGAACAGAAGCATGTTAAACTGGACGAGACCAGAGTAAACCCACGTAGACATGGGGAGGACATGCAGACTACATACAGAAAGGGCCCAGTCTGGGATTGAACCCGGGACCTTGCCGCTAGGATGCAGCGGTGCTAACCACCCAGGCCGCCGTGCCGCCTGTTATTAGAACAGTTTAATCAAATTTAAATAAACAAAGTGAAAAGGTAAACAGACGTGCTCACTGAGAATGGAAGCTTTACTTTTGCGAGTGTAGTACCCTCTGGTGCTCAAAAAATGCAATTGTCCTAGATAGTGTAATAAACAGAACGCAGCGTCCAGCACCACAGTGCACATTGTTACACTCCAGAGTACTAACGCACAAAATATTATATAACGCTTTCCCCGGCTGACAGTTTGATGAGGCTATGGCTACGCTAACTGTACCAAAATGTTTCCGTACAAGAGTGTTTCCGTCACCAATCTTCTGAACCAAAGCCAAGGCAAAATGTCTATATCAGCAGTACCACAGACACAAGGGCTACTGGACATCTTTGTTTCCAAGAGTGACTTTTGTGAAATTTCTCACAACCCTCCAACACACACACACACACACACACACACACACACACACAGTGCTTATCTGACCTAGCCAAAGCTTTTGGAAGCCTGTCTGGAAGGAACCATAAACTAAACTTTATTCCCTTCTTGCTCAAACAACACAGTCGGAGCAAAATAATTGTTCTCCACCCACATTCTATCAAATCTGTTTTCTTCAGCCAGGTTTATTTTTACAGCTATGGACAGAGTACTGGTCTAAGTGGACGCCTTCGAGCCAAGTTTATTATACTGGCATGGATATGTTGGGTTTTGGTGTCTTTGCAGCCTCACACTGTGCTCTTTCCTCAACATCTCAGAGGTGGGACAGAGAAACCTGAGGGGAACGTCTAGCCAAATTATTTATGTAGCATTATTAACAATGGAGCGTCGTCTCAAAGCAGCTTTAAGACCGTCTAGGTATTGAGCCCTAACTGAGCAAGTTTAGAGTGACAGTGGCAAGAAAAAGCTCCCAAAATGATACAAAGGAGGACCAAGACTTAAGGCCCTAATGGGGAAAACTTCCATGTGTCTGGGAATGACCTTGTCAGTGTGATGTAGCTGTGCTACCCGGTGAGCCACCGTGCTGCCATTTCCTGGATTATCTGGTTATATTCTAATAAAGAGACGGAGAAAAAAAACAGTAGTATACCTAATCTTCTAGTAATCTACCTAATCTGGCCTAAGACTTCTGCACAGCTCTGTATGTATTCCAATTTAGGAGGAACAGGCTCGAGATAGAGGGTCACTGAAAAATTGGATATACAATCGAATCCGGTTAATGGGACCAGTCGCTTATTCGGTCCAAATCCTAAAGTACCGAAACAAATCCTGTTATATAAGTGTAATGTTATTTGCTTATTTGGACCAAAATTCTGTTTAATCGGACCAAAGAACGTGAGAGCGAATAAGAAAAAGAAGCCACAAGTCGCAACTTAGAGCGGATGCAAAGCGGGTCAGGGAGAATTTATGCTTTTAAAGGATGCTAGGATGCATTGAAATTTTGCGCCGCTATTTCATGCAGGAGGGAAATAAAGGCAGTCCCATCGCTCCGTTAGAAGTTTGTGGTGATTCTGTTCAAGTGCAGTCTGTTAATAGAACGCGTCAGATCACACTGGATAAGTTCTTCAAATGTTGACTGGAATTTAGTAAGCATGCTGAGTACCTATACATTGTGTTGTAGATCGTTTCGAAAAACTTGTTTGCAGATTTATTTTTCAATGAACAAAGTTCGTAAGTAACAGTAGTTCTTTTTTGTACGTTCGCTATAGGTGTAAATCGCACAATAAAAGTTTAATAAACATTTAATATGCTAAATAGCACGTCCCGTCTTGTATCATAGGGCATGTTCATTTAATCGGACCAGCCGGTTATTAGGACCAAAACGATCGCGTCCCAATGCGATCCCATTAACCGGAATCGGCTGTATATGAATGTATGTTATGCAGTGTATATGTTTGGCTGTCTAAAAATTGCACTATTGTTTTTATCCATCAGAGGTCAGGAGGCATATATGGACTGGGAGAAGCAAGAAGGGAAACCCTATGCATATTTTACATATGCTGTTTGCTGCAGTGAGGTGGAGCTCAACTGTCTAACAGGAGAATACAGAGTTAGTATAACATTAATTTAATCACCATAGCTTCTAAAGCCAAATACACACTGACACTATCACTGTGTAAACATATAAATCATGTACTGGTGCCATAGAGAATAGTCACTTAATCAAAAACACACCTTAACAGCTAGTACAGGTACAAACAGAGACTAAACTAAAACTGTATAACATATACAATAGTTATACGTGTATAACATCTACTACAGCTGGTATAGACTACACCAAACACTACAACTAATAAGACGTACTACTATTTATACTAGTGGTATTAATCTGGTTTAGCCAGTTAAACTTATTTATTACTGCTGGTACAGATTACACGAAACACTAATTGCAGCTAGTACCGAATCCCTACTACCTTAGCACAGATTAAGCTAAACAATATTATTTTGCTAGATCTAGGCTAGAGTTGGCACAATATGGCCTGCACTGGTCTAAGCATTGTAAACAACACTAAAATGTTTTCTTCCTTGTTTAGACCTTGAGGACAGACATGGTTGTTGATATCGGCAAGAGCATAAACCCATCCGTCGATATTGGACAGGTAAATTGAACCAAATCCTAATTTTATTTTATGCTTCCTTTAAGAAACGTGAAGTATATCTTTATTTATTAAATATATTAATTTATTTATATGCTACATCTTGCTAGTCTCGCTTTGATTCCCTTTTGCCTTCAGAACCGCCTTATTAGTATTCAGGCCATACATTCAATTAGGTGCCAAGGTTTAATAATCCAATTTGAGTTGATTTGAGCTTTGTAACATGACAAGTTATCTTTCTTGAAGTAGCCATCAGAATATGGTACACTGTGGTTATGAAGGGATGCATATGGTCAGCCTACCTTACCCAGGTAGCCTGTGGTGTTCAAATGATGCTTAATTGGTATTAAGTAACCAAAATGTCCCAAGTATGTCATTACACCACCAGGGGCTGCCTGAACCGTTAATATGAATCCAGGCTTTCATGTTGTTGTTGCTGAATTCTGCCCATACCATCCAAAAGTCGCAGCAAAAACCAAGACTTAAAATAGTCAATGTTTGTCTAATTTAAGTGAACCCCTGTAAGTCGTAGCCTCAGTTATTCTTAACTAATAGGGTTGATAGGGTCCTTTGCCTTTGTAACGAGTAGTTATTTGAGTTACTGTTGTCTTTCCATCATCTTGGACCAGTCTGGCCTTACTAGTCTGACAGCTGGCATCAACAAGGCCTTTTCACTCAGAGAACTGAAGCTCACTGGATATAGTCTTTGTTTTGGACCATTCTCTGAAAATCCCAGTAGATCAGCAATTTCTGGAATACTCTTATACACTTGAGCAGTTGTACCTGATAAAGTGTCCAGTGAGTGTGCATGTATATATTGTGTCTGTGTGTCTGTGTGTGTGTGTGTGTGTGTGTGTGTTAGATTGAAGGTGCCTTTATGCAGGGTCTTGGGCTATATACTATGGAAGAGCTGAAGTTTTCTCCCTCTGGGGTTCTGTACACACGTGGACCAGGTCAGTACAAGATTCCTGCTGTGTGTGACGTCCCACTTCAATTCAACATCTACCTGCTCAAGGGATCAGAGAATCCGCACGCCATCTACTCCTCAAAGGTACATTTAGAGGGTGCAACAGAAATCTCATCAAAAGCCCCATCACTGTATGTTTTGGCAGTCTTGGGTGATCATACACCCTACTGAACAGTCAATGTGTGGCACTCTCGTCCAGGTTAACATGCTTTTGTTCCCCATGAATATATCATCTGCTACTTAATCACAGTAATTGAGTTTTGTCAAGGAAACTTCTCATTGCAGTTCCATTGTTTCAGGGGATCGGTGAACCCACAGTGTTCTTGGGCAGCTCTGTGTTTTTTGCCATAAAGGAGGCTGTAACAGCAGCGAGAAAGGACGCCAGTTTAAATGGACCCTTCAACTTGAGCAGCCCTGCTACACCAGAACGAGCTTGCCTTGCGTGCAACACACGCTTCACAGAGATGGTGTGTAATACACATATACACTTCATAATCTGCTATGAAATATTTTTTATCAGTTTCTACTTCATCTAGGCTTTTCCTTACATTCTTCATAAGCTGCTATGCAAAAATGTCAATTTCTTAAAAAATAAAAATAAAAAAAGCACCTTTTTAGGTGTTCTCAGGGACCCATCGTTTCAGCCTCAGCACCCCATAAAAATAAGGGTATATATTTTGATGATAAAAATACGTCATCTAAGTCTGTTTTTCTTGAAAATCGTATGAAAACCAAAGTGATGGCTTTGGCTCACAGATTTAACATGTGTTGGTGTCATTCCAAGAGTCCTTAAGGGTTATTTTTTATGTGAATAGTCAAGTCAAGTCAATTTATTTCTATAGTGCTTTTAACAATACAGAATTGTCACAAATCAGCTTTACAACAAAGAGGTTTGATGCCATACAGAATTTTGTAAGAATTTTGTATGAGAGTCATCGTGTCCCAAATGAGCAAGCAGAGGCGACAGTGGAAAGGAAAAACTCCCTGGGATGTGTAGGAAGAAACCTTGAGAGGAACCAGGCTCAATAGGGAAAACCCATCCTCATTTGGGTGATAACAGCATTAAAAAAAACAGTAACTGACTGTGTAGTTATAGTATGCGAGTATATTCCTGGCTATATAAGTTGCAATAGAGTTTGTAATTCGCTTCACCCTTTCCTAATTGAGTGGAAAGCGGTAAAATAGCTTGTTCTCTCTGGTGGGTATTATAAGGTGATGCAGCCCCTGAATTAACACAGCTGTACTTCTGCAATTCCGAGTTCCATCATTTGCCACCTTTGTCAAAATTATGTTATCAATTAACATTTAAAAACTAGATTTTTGACGTGTATGAATCAATGCAGAATCGTCCATGCATCGCAACGCATTGTAATGATTCAGGAATCTATATTTTCCCCCATCCCTAGTGTAAACGTAAATGTCATCCCTGCAAGGTATTTTACAACTTACTGAAGTAACTCCAAGTGCAGTAGAGATGCACGAATTGTATTTTTCCTTAAGCTCTTACTAACGTAACAAAATTGTTAGTATGTGATACCCCATATGTGATCAGAACATGCTTTAATGAAGCATGCTTTAATGTTTACAGGTTTTAATAGTGTTTTTTTGTTACAAGTCTCAGGACTTGTTAATATAGCATTCACATATCCTGGAATGTGTCATACTTACGCGTTTGTGGTAGCACCTTTTTAGTAAGTGCAATATGCCTCAGGTGCAGAAGTAATGCATTTGACTTAAGTGAAGAACAATGCGTCTTTGTGAACACACCCAATAAGCTTGAGACACAAAACCATTTAGGGGTCACCCATGACTCACATTAATACTTGCCTGCTCTTTTATACACACAACCATTGAGCACTTTACTATTGATTTGCTCTATTACACACACACACACACACACCCACATACAGTCATCAGCGCCAAACAGATCAGACTTCAAAGCTCAACAAGGTGACTAATGGTTATCTATATCCCATGCTTATATAAATATTGGGTTAAACACAGATTAATTCCTATTACTTGTACTCATATTAGCACTGCCACTGGTTTACAGTATGAACTTTAGTGCCAAAGTTGCCAAGGATGTGTCAACGATGATATCATTACTAGTGCTATGGTTTATATGCGTGACATAATATCTTACAAATTAGCTCCTCAGACTGCACTTTCCTGTTTAGTACATTGTTACAGTCTGGGGTAAAGCTAGAGCACACATGGAATCTGTGCATAAAGTCACCACTGGGAGTTGGAAGGAAGAAAAAAGGCCTGCATACCGACATTCACTCACTGGAGACAGGAATGTTTTTCATCTTTACATCAAAAACCTTTCTCTGTAAGCAATGTAGTACAAAAGCGGCTTGCGTATTTGTACTTCACCCATGAAGTGAGCAAATGAATTATGTGAGGATGAAAGTGTGCTGGCTGGGATGGGCTTTAGCAACGTCATTCATTCCAAAGCTTTATTTTTCCACCCCTATTCCACTCCTTCAATGAAGAGTCCTTCTGCCCTTGCATGGAGGAACAGTTGGACTCATAGCTTGCGAGGTAGCTAATTCATGCTAGTTGGCAAACTGTCAGGTTGTCCTTTGTTAAACAAGCCAGAGTTACAAGATCTAGCCATCTTGTATCTATACCAATATATAGCAAGAGGAATGGGCACCTGTGCCACCCGTGACTTGGAGAAACAAATCATGTCTATGCACTTTTGACCATGTAAAGTCAAGTTTATTTTATTTCAAGTTTATTTATCTATATAGCACCTTTTACAATGAAGCATTGTCTCAAAGCAGCTTCACAACATTACACCGTCCTAAAAAGCTAATCCCAAGTTAAGCAAGCCTAGGGCGACAGTGGCACTCCCTAAAATGGTAGGAAGAAACCTTGGGAGGACCAAGAGTCAACAGGGACCCATCCTCCATGAGTGGCCAAAAGCATATTAAATTAAATCAAAACCAGGTCAATAAAGTCATTTATTTAAATTTTAGAATTACCACTGATGGTAGCTGCCCAAAAGACAAAGTGCCGACTTTTAATGACTAACCTTGTGCACATAAATAGGCAGTGCAGTTGAAAGCTGGGTAGGATAAACTACTGCAAGGACAGCATCCGTAAACCAAGTAAGCATTCTACCTAAAAGCACAGGACAGTATTTAAATCCAGGGTCGCCAGATCCCATGAGAGAAACGAGCACCAGGTCTATGGCATAAGGCCTTTAAAATAAGTGGACATGGACACCATATTTCATTCTGCTGGTCGCTTGCAAGCTTTTTTTTTCAGATTTCTTAATCTGATTTCGAGATGAGCCAAATCTGACAAATCAGAGAATGCTGTTTACATGACCTACTGAATAACATGATTTTTAAGCGCAGGCAAATGCACTCACCATTTTGTAAGGAAAACACACTTAAAAGCAGGCGATGTACACAATTCTCTGCAATAATATGCAATTTAATATCTGTATCTACAACCCCAATTCCAATGAAGTTGAGATGTTGTGTAAAACATAAATAAACATAGAACACGATGAGTTTGATTTGCCAATCCTTTTCACCTCATATTCAATTGAAGACAAGATATTTAATGTTCAAACTGATAAAATTTATTGTTTTTTTTTTTAGTAATTACTCATGTTAAATTTGATGCCTGCAACACGTTCCAAAAAATTTGGGACAGGGGCAACAAAAGACTGAGAAAGTTGAGGAATGCTTAAAAACATATGTTTGGAACATTCCATATAAACAGGTTGATTGGGTATAAAGGGAGACTACAATTACAACAGTTTAATAGTCCAACAGTTTAAGAATAACATTTCTCATAGTGCAATTGCGAGTATTTTATGGGTTATATCATTTACAGTCTATAATATCATTAAAAGATTCAGACCTGGACCAAAGCCAACTTTGTATGCCCGTGACCTTGGATCAGTTTGGGAGTAACTGTATTAAAACCAACATCATTTTTAATAGATATTAGCACATGGGCTCAAGAACACTTCAGAAAACCATTGTAAACACAGTGCATCTCTTCACCTACAAATGCAAGTTAAAACTCGACCATGCAAAGCTAAAGTCATATATCAACAATACCCAGACCAACCACTGGCTTCTCTGGGCTTAAACTCATCTGAGATGGACTGACACAAAGTGGAAAAGTCCTGTGGTCTGACAAATCCACATTTCAAATTGTTTTTGGAAATCATGGACGTTATGTCCACCAGGTCAAAAAGGTGATAAGACTATCAATTAAAAGGGTTGAAAAGGATTTGCAAATCATCGTATTCTGTTTTTATTTATGTCTTACACAACGCCCCAACTTCTTGTTAGCACCTCATGCTCTGCCCCCTTTCCTCTAACTGCCTGCATGGACAAAAAACATGTTTAATAAATGCAACAGATGTGGCCATAATTTCTTGCATTTGTTCTTAACAGCAAGTATTACCCTATTACCCTGAACTGCACCATTCTGAAAACATATTCTCACAGATGCCCTATAATTCAAACAATAGTAGAGAGAGGAAAGCCATTCATCACTTCAGAGATCAGGGTTAATTACGGCTCGGCTCAAAAAACTCAGGGATTGGATGAATTCTTCATAGTTGTGCCATTCAAAGGTGCATTCATGCATTTCACTAGTGCATCTGGAGCAATTATTTTAAACACTTTATTTTATGGCAACCCAACTGCCTTGGTGAGGAAGATGTCATGCTGCTTTTAAACATACTAAATAAAGTCCAACAGAAAATGGCTAAATGAGACACGGTATACAATTAGTGCCCAAAATGCTACCTATGAAGGCAACATGGGACAGAAAAAAACATATGATAAAATCTTAATTATTGCTTTAATAATGTGCAAGCTGACATTATCAGTATTAGGAAGTCAGATACAGTCGATTCCGGTTAATGGGACCACATCGAGACGCGATCGTTTTGGTCCTAATAACCGGCTGATTATACGAACAT
>JAUZSV010443447.1:0-17364 GCA_034780495.1 Parotocinclus cesarpintoi | reverse complement strand
TTACAGTCATAAGGACGATGGAATTGGAACGTGCTATGTTAAATCACCACTGTGACTGTAAAGTATGAGACTTGGGTTTAAAATATATTACAATGTGCCTTTATTTTAGTTTAGTTTATTTCAAACGAATCACAGGCTGCGAATAAGCAGATATCTTCAGCCTCGTGATAAGCGGAGTGTTAAATTCAGACACAGAAGATGATGGATTTGTGGGAAAAGATTGATTTAAAAAAAACAATGTGAGTGTTTTGTTAAATAGTAGAATAAAGTTAAACTAAAATCATTGTTTCGCTTCTTTTACTTTTTTGTAGACCGTATGTTTTACTTTGCGCTTTATGGGTGTTTGTTAAGCAGAAATAATAACAGCACAACAGCAGTGTCTAAGAAAATTTAAATGGTGCATTTAAATATTTAACATACAAATTATCAATTATAAATGTGACGAAAATTCTATATTCTTGGGTCAAGGTTAGACTTGGGGAAAAAAAAAAAATCTTTATCACAAAGGACTTGGATGTATAAACAATAAGAGTTAAAGACTTGATGTAAACTATACTTCAGATGAAAAAAAAAGGTTATTATAAAATGGGTGCATGCTAAATAATACCCTTTGAGGAATGCTGAGGATATTCTTTGGTTCATGTGTAGCCACTGATGCCAACAAAAAGCTGCCTCTAAGAGTAAGCTAGAGTATACTACAAAATATTTTACAGGCATCCAAAAATGACTGCCATCCAAAAAGTAAACCTTCAGAATATTGAAAGCATTAGAATATATTTGTCCTTGAAACAAAGTGAACACTTGGTAATGAAAGTGCAAAGTGCCTGGTATACAGGTAATTTGTAAAGTCGGACTTTTAAGTATTTCAAGGATGCACAGTGGGAGAATAAGTGAGCCAGAGAGATTTTGCTTGTTAAAAAAAACTAATAAGTTTTTCAGAAAGACCTCAAACTCGAAGCCTGCACTATATTCCTTTTTCTCTCCACCTCTGCCCTGCCTGGCAACCTCTCCTTGGCTACAAAAATCACTGGCTGCTCAGCACAAAGCTAGACACTTGCTATTCAAGAATCTACACTATGTATTAATGTTAATATGAGCTTAAATTTGTCACAATATATTATAAGGTGTAATCCAGTGTTCCTAAACCATCCTATTCTTCAGTTATAGAAAGCAACCATAGTTGTAGTTTGTACAGTATGAATATATGACTTAGAAAGAAGCTATAGCAATGATGTTTACCAAAAATGGCACAGATTACATCACATGCTCTGAGGGTGTTCTACAGCAGTTAGAAGGACAGGAGATCATATCTTGCATGGAAAGTAGAATTACGAGGTATAGTATAGTATTATTTTCGTGTCTCTTTTCACTCAGTCCTGTGCTCACAATCAAACTACAATCAGCTCTAGTTTGCACTCCTATTCTCCAGATTTCTCTGTTGTATTTTTGAACTGTTATTTGCACCCATGCACATTTACTGCAACATGCACTAGTTTGCCATTTTTAGCTGCTAAGTGTACATCATGTTAGAACAAGTTTCTACCTCATGTACCATCTACACATGATCATGTACTAAACACT
The DNA here is from genome assembly GCA_034780495.1 of Parotocinclus cesarpintoi. Classification (NCBI taxonomy): domain Eukaryota; kingdom Metazoa; phylum Chordata; class Actinopteri; order Siluriformes; family Loricariidae; genus Parotocinclus; species Parotocinclus cesarpintoi. Next base: position 15,783 of record JAUZSV010443447.1, on the reverse strand, counting down.
CGCCTCTCGCACCACTCGCACTCGAGTCTCAGTCTCGTCCCTTAATTACTTGTTATAGATTAGAATGTTAGAGTATGTGTATTTCTGTATTTATTATAGGCTTATTTGTATTTATTGTATGTTTATCGTATTTATTGTATTGTTTTGCACTGTGTGTTCTGTGTTGCACCGTGATCCTAGAGGAACGTTGTTTTGTTTCAATATTAACTTATATATAGCTGAAATGACAATAAAAGCTCTCTGATTCTTCTGAAACATGTTTTCTGTACTCACATCTTTGCAAGACTGATGATGAACACCAGAATGAATGAGATGGGCCTGTCATACCTTTTTAGACGCTATTTGTAATTTCTGCAATTTGTGTAAATTGATTAAATAGATAAAGATACATTTGGCAATGACAAAAGTCAATTTTATGACCTTGCATTGCGAGAACATAAACACACACTGGTATACGAGTGGAGATCTATGAATGTGTGTTGCATCAGCGCTCTTAGTTTACAGACTGATTTCCAACAAATGTAGACAATAATGGAACAGAATACTAATGGGTTATGCTAGATAATTTTTTTAAGTCCTCTTGTTCAGTAGTAGTATGCCTGCTTGACTGATTCACATATACATTTGAACTGTATATAAAATGATTATGGACCTGTAAAACCATGAACAGTAACGTAACATAACTTAATGATTTAGAAATGTCCAACATTTAGTATTAGTGCTTATAGAAAAAACATCATTTTTACCTAATTCCTGCAAATTTTCATTTTTCATATTTATTGTGGTGCTTAAAACTGTGTGAAACTTTCAGAGTTTCAATATTTCTGCGAAGATATGACATCATAAGATTTTAACATGGGTGCTAAAAGCGAATTCCCCAGACCCCCTACATGGTCATTTATTTAATGCAAAAAAGATCACTTATTCAATATCAGTGAGTGGCAGTATTAACTGAACTTGTTTTCAGTATCTGGTATGTAACAATTGTGTAGACTTGTGTAACAATAACTTCAACTAAACCTTTTGGTAGATGTTGATCAGTCACAGTGCACTGTTGTTTGGGGGAAATTTAGCCCATTTCTCTAGACAGAACAACTTCAACTCTAGAGTTCGCTCACCTAACCATAAAGATTAGTTCCAAATAAAGTTTATTCTTTAATCATTCTTTAGTGGAAGAACTTGGGTGCCACCAAAGGCTTGTTGTCTTGCAATCGGCAGCGCTTTCCTTTCTCTAGACATAACTACTCATTTAAAACAAACAAAAATGTTCTCAATGTCCACAAAGCACTTAATCAATGACATTATGGCTTGTCCATGTGATCTATAACAAACTACAGACAGCAATGGTTGTTTTGGAGAGCAACGCCTTTCCATGTGCATTATTGTTGTTCAGTGTTCTTCTCACGGACTCATGATCATTAAAATTACCAAGTGTACGGAATGTCTTTGGTTGCGCAAAAGTAACCATAGGTTTGTTTTTTTTTTTTTTAACAGCCTGATGAGCATCAACATCTCCATTGTTCATACCATGACACACTCCCACAAACCTGTGCCATGGAAATCTGACTTTAATAAATCCCTATTGTGTTATCCTATTATTTAGGTGTGAGGGGGTGCAGCCTGTTATATTTATAGCTATGGTCTATCAAATCAACTGAAACAGTATACCCACTCATACCATTTGATTGAAAACACCTTTCACCTCATTTATTAAACTGGGTTACTGTTATCTAATGTAATTGCAGGTATAAAAATCTGTCGATTTTCAGGTCGTATATAAAATAAAAAAAATGAAAGGTTCACAAACTGGCCATCCTCTCCTGTTATCTTGACTGTTTGGGATGTCACCTCTCTACCGTGTTCATTCTCTTCATGGATCACTTCACCTGTACTACCAATCTGATATTGAAAAAGGTGTTGCTGGCTCACCAGATGTTCCACATTATGTCTGCACAGGATAGCTCATATTCACCAGAAAGGCATACAACTACATTTTCTGTAATTTAAAAAAAAACATACTACGACATAAAAATGGCATCTGTAAGCTCCTTCGGAAATGTTCTAATTTCATTAGATACCAGATCTGATCAGATTAAACCATCTAAAAACATTACAATCTTGACTTGATTACCTATTAACACAAGTCTAAATGTAACTGACCTGTTTCCATGTCCTGTGTATAAAAGTGCAGGCCATCTGTGATCTCTGTAACGTAGACTGGTCTGTAGTTGGTCACACGCTCCTTCTCCTCAGACAGCTGGGCAACTTCTTCTTTTGGCTTCTCCTCGTAATTGGCCCACAGCTGTCAACAGAAAATTGATTTTAAGACATTGCTCAACGCCAATTTAAATTGGCCACACACATGAATTCACTTCAGTTAGCACTCTACATCACTTTCCATCATGAAAGTATGAAAAGACTTCGACCAATAAGCAGATCAATGAACTATACACGTTAGCCTAAAATGTAAACACTAAACGTAAATTAATTTGAGCTGGCTTAAGCCCAAATATTTTTTTGTGTGCACAATGTAGTTTGTTTGTTTATTTAATAAAATGCAAAATAGGCTTTTATGAAACAGCAACAATACCATAACAATAATAACAACAACAATATCATATATGCTATGTGGCAGCAGCTCACATTAACACTTTTTAGGCATCCCATTAACATTTTTGGGATAATATGTGGCTATGGATGCATCCAACCCATTTTTGGGACCCAAGTCTTTAGCGAAACAGATGTAATCGCTTTTAGAACAGTCTGTGCTACAACAAGTGGTCAAAATAGTCCCCTGACTGCAATAATTAAGTATTCAAGGGAGTCATTTTGAAAAGTAAATCTGTGTAAATTGTAGATTGCATAAATGTACTCCTCTACATGCAATCTAGTATACATAGTAGAAATTGTTGCAATCTATAAAAAATAGGAAAATAAATGTAGATTCAATTATGTTGATTGTATAAATGGTCCTTTTTGCAAAGTACAGGAACTAACAAATTCTCAAGAGCTTTACATGCCACATTCTTCCAGCACTGGTTTGGCAATTGGATCCACTAGACATCACAGTGCTGATGTTTAACTGTCCAATTTCACTAGTCACACAAGAGGTTGTTACAATGAGAAGTAGTGATGATAAAACACTTATTTCAGGCACAACCAACGCATCTGTAGCAGTTAAAGACTCAAGAGTCAGTGCAAAACCAAAGAAGCACAAATAGTAATTTAATACTGACAGAACAAAGCGGCTTAATCATAATTTGAATATGTGATGCTTCACAAACTTGTCACCATGGGGAGACAATTCTTTTTTTTTTTTTAAAAGCCCTGGCACCTCGACAAAGACTTAAACTTACAGACCCAAACAAAAGGTGTCCAAACTACTAAAACCATAATACAACCTCAAATCAGAAAAATGGTTGAAACAGTATAGGGAACAGTATAATGAAAGAATCACCCCTCCCACCTCAAACGGCAGTAAATCAAGAACCATCATTCATCAATAGCTAATATCATCACAGGAGCAAGGGTTTACTTTGATGTTACATTGACAAATGGCACTTAAAACCATGTCCAGAAGCAGGGTTGACTTCTCTGGGCTCGTGACACCCAAGAAGGATCATAACACAGTGAACAAGTGCACTGTTTTCTGAATGTACTGTGGAATCTGTATTTCAGATCTTTTTTTAATGGATTTCATAGTCCAAAGGTGACAATGACCATTCAGACTATTCTCAGCAGCAAGTGCAAAAGCTAGATTTGGGGTTGTATCTAAAAGACAAAGGGTAGAGGGGTAGATAAAGGGTAAAAGATACCCAACACATAATCTGAACCATATATTTAAAAGGCCAAAGTAGCAAATTCACACCATACACAAGCTTTATAGTTCTTCTTTCAGACTGATGCATAGCCCTCATGCAGACCTCTCTGTGTCCCTGCCAAACGACCACATGTAAGCAGGTTGTATAACTGTTCTTTCCTATTTCAATGTTTATTTTTATGTACGCACTATGTGCATAGCATTCTTAATACTTTTAAGAATGTCAATTACTGTAGACAATACTTGACTATGATTGTCAGTTTGTGATTCTTCTTTTCAAACAGAATCTATTACACATAGATATACGCTCACAAAAGAAATCAATACGCAACTATTGCTAGGATGTTTTTACTACAATGCTCACATGCTCACACATAGGACTCTCTTCCAGCATGGATTAAAACTGACAGTTTGACAATTCCAGTAGAATGTGTGCTGTGCAATAACAATTCTATAAAAACAAAGAACAAACACACTACGACAGGAAAGAGGTCAGCGACCTTCAATTATGTATTACATACATCACATAACATCACATTCACAACATAACACATGCGACTACCTTACAGGCATAGATTTAACAAGCTGGTGGAAACAATTCTAGGATTTCAGACTGTATTGACATGACAGCATCGCACAACTTCTACAGATTTTTCGTTTGCACGTCCATGATGCTAATCCTTCCATTCTAGAGTTGCTCTACTGGATTTAGATCTGGGGACTGTGGAAGCCATTTGAGTACAGTGAACTTGTTTAGGTTCAAGAAACTAGTTTAAGGTGATTTTTCAATTTTTTTAAGTCCAAGCTAGAAACACAGGACTTTGGTTAGATTTAGACTTGGAACGCATGGCTTAGGTTGGATTTTGTCTCTTGGTGGTGTTAACTTCTGGTAACTCCCCTTTTGCCATGCTACTGGAGTTTGCAAATGGCATCAATGGTTGTTAATAGACTGTGCTCCTAACCAATTAGTATCTACATTTTCTCTTTTCTCTCCGAGCTGACGTTCCGGTACCAGTTTCTCCACCTTAGCATCACTCTACTTTATCAACAGAAACCAGTCCCACCATGAGGCCACACCAGAGTGCAGTAACTCCCTCCATCATTTAGTTATTAAAAGACAATGTGCTTCCAATAACATTAATCTATTACATAAATCTATTTTGTATTTATTTCAACTTTTAATACTAATTTCAATTTTATTATTGATTTAAATCGTATTATTTACTTAATTTTAACATTACTACTACTCAATTAACATCTAGGCCACCCAAGGACAATGGGTTCCTTTTTGAGTCCCATGGTTTCTTCCTTCTATATTCAGGGAGTTTTTCCTTTCCACTGTCGTCCTAGGCTTGCTAAATTTACTATAAAATACTATAAAACCGCTTTGAGACAATGCACAATTGTAAAAAGCAATATATAAATGAATCTGACTTTGATATTTGAGCTTTGTGACATGGTGCGCAATCCTGCTGGAAGTAGCCTTCGAAAGATAGGTACACTAGTCATAAAAGGATAAACATGGTCAGCAACGATACTCAGGTAAGGTATGACATTTAAACTATGCTATATTGGTAAGGGGCACAAATGTACCAAGGAAATATTTTCCACACCATTACACCACCATCACCAACCACAACTGATTTAAGGCAGATGGATCCCTGCTTTCATGTTGTTTGGACCTAATTCTGATGCTACCATGCAAATGTCGCACAGAAATCAAACTTCCTCAGATTAATATGCAACACGCCTTGTCAGTACATTTAAAGTTACCAACTGCTATTTTCCCCCCTCTGTTCACGTTGAAAATTACAGCTTTAGACCCCAGGGAGTTCCTTTCACATAATCCATTATTACAGGCACAATTCCTGCACACTTGTACAATAAAAAGCAATTAATTAACTTTTTAATTAACACTACCATTCTGTCCTTGTCGGAAGCTTGCCATTAGTACTCCATTTCTTATTCCTTGAATTAAGGCACCGTTCTTAACACCGATCCAATTCTACTGCTTTCTGCAATGAAGTACTGGCTTCACCCAACACTTAAGACTAATGCACTAATTCACACTTATGGGTTTATTAAGACTAAAAGGAGAGAGGGGAGACCATATCTGACGGTGAAGAAACGGCACAAGAATGAAGCAAAATGAGGAATGTGAAAAAGAGCCAAGGAGCGGATGAAAGAAAAAGATAGAGGCTTGTTGAAGCTTGAAAGACTAAGTGCAAATTTATGTAACTGTGTGTATCCTTCAGGCTAGACAGAGACCCCATGTGTCTAAACTGAGAACAAAACAGTGAAATACAGAAAGGCACAGACAGAGTGAGCGAACAAGCAAACAAAAGTGAGCGAGAGAGAGAGAAACAGAATGACTGAGTGGATGACAGAATGACCTTTTCACACATCAGAATTGGACCCACTGCAGGACAGAGTTTCCTGACCTTCTCTGTCAACACAGAAATGCATAGCTGTGTTAAAAACAGCAAGAGCAACCTCTATTTCTCTCTATACAAACCGTGCCACAGTGGAACGCTTACCATGATGAGAACACAGCTTGGCTGAAATGGCAGCACAAAGCCATGGGCATCACATGAAAGAGCACTCTTATTTTTCCACTTTGAATGGGGTGCTCATAGGTCTAAAAGCCCTCATTTACACCATGAAGAGCACAGACAATTTATGGCAATGTTGCAAACACAAGGTGTCATCAATGAAAAGTGATCGCCGAGGATGATGGAAAGGTGTGCTGCTGAGCACCTTTAGCGAAACAGCCTTTGTTACATGCTGTGCCTACTGAAAATCTTCATACTCCCTGGATATACACTGCTCACAAAAAGTAGGGGATATTTCAAAATGAATATTAAGTTATTAAAAAAAAGAGGCATTAAGATTTTATTTCATTAAACAAGATGATCAGAAAAGCAAATGTAAAGTCAGAGAAAGTTGTTTGATTATGCAAATGAGATGCAAACAACTTTCTTTGACTTTACATTTGCTTTTCTGATCATCTATTATTATCTATCTATTATCATCAATTATGGTGATTAAGTAGCAAGGGACATATTGATGGGAGTTAACAGAAGCATGCTAAACTGGACGAAAGTGCCACACTTAATATTTTCAGTATAGGTGTAGTATGGTGTATGGTCAGCGATGGGGTATGTACAGGATCAGATTGTTTAGCAGTTCTTGTGATATCTCTGGCCACAAGGGCAGGAACAACCTAAAATGGGACACCAATCCTTCGTAGGGTGCACAGAGACACAAAAAGGGCCACTTTAGAGACACCAATTAACCTAACACGCATGTCTTTGGACTGTGGGAGAAAACTGGAATACCCAGAGTAAACCCACGCAGACCGACATGGGGAGGACATGCAGACTCGACACAGAAAGGACCAAGACTGCTCCACCCTGGGATTGGACCCTCTTTTTGTGAGGCAGCAGTGCTACCCACCTACCCACTTATCTCTGCAAAATTGTTAAAGATCTGTCCAATTTCTTGTTGAGCGGAAATGTACTTCTCTCTAAATCCATATCCGGGTTTTTTATGAGACTTACCGCAACACTTTGCCACTAAAGTTAAAATCTTCCTATCGTTATGCCACTGGATTCGTGTTTTTGGCACTTCAGGGAGGTTGTCATGTGGGAAGTTTAACATTTTGTCTATTTTCAACTGTCTAGCAGAGAGTCGCATATACTCACAAATTGAAGGGTACTTTTAAGCATCCAGGTTCCCTTGAATCCTGAAAAGTTACGTAGTTCCCACTGAAGAGAAACGCCCCCATAACATTGTTGCCATCACTATGCTATACAGTGGCAATGGTGTATTTTATGGTACTGTGGGTTTTGTGCCAAACACAGTTCTTGGACTCCAGTCCAAAAAGTGCAACCTTGGTTTTATCTCACCATTCATTTGACACATGGAATTCTTGTCTTAAGTGTTTTTATGGTGAAGCACTAACAAGACTCGTGATACTTGAATGATACTTCAGCAATGGAAGTATAATGGAAGTGGGAAAGGGTAGTTCTTGCTACCCTGACAAATAACCTATTTTGTGAGATTGTTGTTACATCAACAGAATGACCAATACAGACATGTAAGACCTTTAAAGTCTAAACCAGATATTTTACCAATTCAATTATTATAAATTCTTACCTGTTTAGTGTTATTTTCTTTTTGATGATTTTTACTATTATGGTATTATGTGACAAAAGGCAAGAATTAAAAAAAAAAAACTCTTAGGATTTTTTATAGGCATTGTAGTTACACTGCTAAGAGACAGAACACAATGCATACACAAACATTAAACAAGTCCAAATGGACACCCTCATCTTATAGAATTACAACCCTATATCCTAACATTAAGGCATTTATGCCTGGTAAACAATCTGGCCAGCAAGCAGACAAGATGTTAGTAGTTATTTGGCTGAAAAACTAAGGCCAGTAAATGAATACATTTCAGCTAGCTGAACGTGAATAGGCAATGAGATTCTCAGTTAAAAAAGTAAGAGGGAATTAAAGTGATGGGGAGTAGGAAAAAGGGGAGCAAATGCATTTAAGAATGCAATTGGGTAAAGACCTAAGAATAGCTTCTGTCTCTGCACTGAGAACTTTTTTGGAGCAGGTAATAAAGGAAATTGATGAGGCGTTAACGGAATCCTCAGCCCTGGATCTGCCAGCTTAGAACTCTCTACTGCACACAATCTTTCTTGAGAAAGTCTAAGTGTGCCAAAGGGCACTCAGCACTATCAACTATAGCCCAAAGACAGCTTCCAAAATTGTTGCTTCAGAGTTGGTTAACAGAGCAATTCAGAATTTCAGCTATACATTTTACAGCAGTCTTACATTTTATGTTATCTGAAGTGGGTCGTGAGCTCAAAGAAAAAGAAATATGCCTAGCAATCTATAGGCCTTACATTGCAGTGAGGTACAGCAAAGTACAAATACAAACCAGTGAAGCCATTTTTATTATTGTTTCCTTTGGAAAGAAACTGTATGTACCCTTGCTAAAGTTTGTTAGCTTGTTAGAGGTCTTGGACAGCCACATGAGAGAAGGGTGTGACTAGTGACTATTCAATGCCAGTTTGAAATGAATCAGCATAAGCCGATATCTAAACTGATGAGGTCGACATTTAAAAATAATTAAGAAAATTAAGAGAAGCTATGTTTTGATAGAGCCATTTATGGGAAGATTCCAGTACAATATCTTGCTGCTCTGAACTGGGACTGAAAAGAAAGTACTATCAGCAATACATAAGTCTGTCTAAACATCAGCAATTAACAATCCCACATCAGTCGACCACACAAAAACTGTATTTGGAAACTTATAAAAGTATTCAGGAAAAATACGAGAGCCAAAAAGTTTCTTCTGAAACAGTATCACAGTTTCATAAAACCCGACTGCTTTCCCATAGCACATGTTTATAATACTATTAGAAAAGCCGTTTAGATAAACAGACCAGAAAAAGTAGTGCTGCCCTATTACATTGCACAAGTGACTGTAGCAAAAATATGTGGTGGCTGGCTTCAAGTCTTGCAAAGGAACAGAACTCTTTAGAACTCTAGCTGTTACAGGTTGATAAGAATTGATGATCTCCCCTTAATACAACCTTTATATTTTATAGAAAAAAAGCATGGGAAATGTTTAAGGCTCTCCGTTATACTGTAAAATATGAATGCATAGTTTCTGCTGGAAAATAAAAACTGACACAAGGTTTCTTAACGCTATCTGCATACACGATTAACAGTCTTTGTCAAATGCAAATGATGTAAATTAAACTCTATGCAGTCAGTAATAAAAGAGACAGGAAAGAAAAAGATTTCTAGTTGTCCTCTAGTATTCTCTGTTTGAATATGTACTTATTTAATCAGTCAGACTGTACTTGAACACCCACAACAATCTGCATGATGGCAAGTAGCTTAAATAAATAAATAGAAAAATCCTACAAGGGGAATCAAGAACATTGTATTTGTGTATATTGCATATTAGTGTTAGCCAATATCTGATGTTAAATACTCAATGTGTATGTGGAATAAAACTAATACATGTGAATGTGAATGAATTTAATAGACATTCACAAAATAATAATAATAATAATAATAATAATAATAATGAAGCACAATATAAAGGGATTTTGGATGCAACCTAATATATTTTAGCCTATCCATACTGCAGCAGTACAAAAACACGAGCTCATTTATTTTGCAAGAATCAATACTAGCCTCTAGTTCACCTAAACTTAAGAGGACTTTGTAAAATGCCAATTTGGTGTAGCACACTTAACACAGTTAAGCCTCTCTCAGAGACTCTTAGAGTTAAGAGCACTTCTACATACTAGCCAATAACTTCTTTTAGTGCACTGATGGGTGAGAATCAATTCCAAATCGCATGACCAGAGGGAGCTGAATCCCAGAGTCATAATTCTACAATTCATTTATATACTGCATTGATTAATCCAACTTTCTCCAGTTTAAAATCATCATCAATACAAGTGGGCCTGTGTAAGCATCCTGCAAACCAGTTCAATCTTCCATTCCAAACAAACAAGAGATCAAGCAAATGTCCATCATGCAATATTTAAACAGAGGCAAGATCTCTGCTTCAAGGGCTTTGCAAGAAATATTAATAAGGCTATTGGACAGCAGTCAAAATGCGCTTGCTTTACTCTTTTACAACGCATCAGCTCTAGCGCAAAGTTTTTAATAACAAAAGGCTAAAGCCATATCAGTAAGCACAACCATACTAGTTAAACACCTAGCCAGCTGGACGTTCGACAGCTGGTTAAGCAACTTAAATATGTAGCTGCGTCTGACAGAAATTGTAGAGGACTAGATGTGAGGTTGAAAAACATTCAACTCTAGAACCAAATTAGGCTAAATTAATTATGTACATTGCATTATGATACCATACACACATTTTCATTAGACAAATAACACCTCAGATTTTCCTGTCCTTTTTCACACCCCTATTACTGTCAGGTTTTCGTAAAATGGCTTTTAAACTAAACGAGTAATACTGCTTACAAGAACAAATATTTACCATTAAATTAAACCCAAGCAGCCTGAGCACCCTCAGAATCTAAGTAGTCCATAGTCTACACAAATGTCATACTGTGTGTGTGTGTGTGTGTGTGTGTACGTACGCAGTTAAAACTCGCTCTTTAATAACATTCAGGCGATTAGAAAGAACCCCTGAAGCGAGCGCAGGGATGAAAAGTCCAAGCACCATGTGGAAATATATACACAACAAAAGGCAAATGTCACCAGGCTAGGGGAAATACCAAGCATATATGCAAGTATGTAATTAAACAAGGAGATCAAAAGCCCACCCGAGCCTAAATAAGAGCAGTGAAACCCTAATATGCATCCATTTGGCAGTAGTGTGATGTGCAGGCAATGCAATAGGACTTCAAGCGTCGAGAGGAGAGGAACCAATGCAAATGCAATGAAGAAACACCAAATCATGGAGAAAATAGGCTCAGCATAAGGGAAGCACTGGTGCAATCTCAATACTCGTCTAGCACCCTGGTTCACATCATAGCACACGTATAAGAGCCTGGAGAGATGTAGGAGAGAGACAGAAAGAGATGCAGCCCACAAAGGCTCAACAATCAGTTGTGTGCGTCCCGGCCTGAGCATTCATGCATGTGTTAATCAGCAACTATGTAATTCCAATTTTTTTGTGCAAATTCTTGCCCGTGAAACAATTTTGTGGACCGTTTCTGCATGAGCAAACCCAACCAAAAATCACTTGGAAGAGCTGGGAGGAATCCCACAGATGAGTTCAAAAAAGCAGCAGAACGGTCGAGGACACAATACACCATAACGTTGCATAACTGCCTTCACATCCATGTATTGTATGTGGATCCATGGTGTTTTCATATGCACGAGAAGCTGACATGTATCCATTGCTGATTTTGCAGTACCAGTCACACTGTCTATATTACTGGCCGGTCAATACAGATTTTTTAAAATTTTTATTTATTTTTGTTAAAGGATGACAATATGTAGAATTCAGGGTAACCAATATAACACCAATATCCCCCCGTATAGTTAAAAAGGGGGTATGAGAACATTTTCAAAGCATTTTTATTTCCTATATCCCCAACAGAGGGTGTTTCAGGTTTAAAAATGTTAAGTATTTCAACCTACATTTTATTAGTCTCATTCTTGTTACATTGTAAGTGGAATTAGATGTTAAGAAAAGCTATTCATCTTCTCAAAGAAACCAGTTTGAGTATTAATAGTGTAGGTTTTGAAAGCTCTCTCCAAACATCTTTACACACAAGTTTTGTTTCACTACTCATTGCTCCAAAGCTGGGAGCACCTGTAGCTAGAGTGTAGAATGCCAACACTAAAGAGCCATTTCAGAATCAAAAATCGCACTGATTGATTATTATGCAATCATTTCTGCATAATCATTTCCACACACCCTTACAGTGTGTTTCATCGACAGCACTGACCTGTTTTAGTGTGTCTGTGCTCACAATAGACTCAGATTTGAGTTCACATTGACAGCAGAGGAGTCAGATGTGTTGCTGTAGCCTATTGGCCTTAAAGTGGGATGGATTAAGAGATTATTTTCGAGATCACCGCTGCTGAAAAGATTGAAGTCACTGTGGCCTTCCTGTCAGCATGAACAGCCCTCACAATTTTCTCTAATCTCTATTATCAACAAAGCATTTCTGCTCACAGGTCTGTCAACAACTGGATGTTTTTTGTTTAACACATTGTTGTGCAAACTCCACAGCCTGTGTGAAAATACCAGGAGATAAGCAGCAGAAACCTCCCAAACCATGTATGGTAACATGCTAACAACCATGCCACAGCAAAAGTCTCTTTAAGATCACATTACCTGGAAGCCTGATGCACCATCAGGAGAACACTGAACAACAATGTTCTGGATGGCTGGGTCACCATCAGAGAAAGTCACTGTTTATCAAAAACAATTGCTGCCCATTTGCAGGTTGGTAAAAGTCACGGTGAAAAGCCCACTGGAATAAATGTTTTGTGGATGGATGAGGCCAAAATATAAATTGAAGTTAGCATTATGCCCAGAGAAAGTGAAACACAAACCCAAGCACAAGAACGTTCTCTCATTTGTGAAACATGGTGGTTGTAGTATTGTGAGTTGGGCCTGTTTTGCTGATTCTGGGCCAGAGCAGCACGCCAACATTAATAGAAAAATTAGCTTGTGAACTGAAACATGGTTTCTTTGTCTGCGTTTAGTAAAAATCTGTCGACAATACACAAACTTTCAAGCACCACTGCAAACAAAAGGTAAAGTCACACAAATGAAGTATGGCTTTTCAAAACACAATTAAACAATCAAAAAGTGGGATCAATCAGAATGAAGCAGGTCATGCTGTGAAACTAGATGTGATTTTTCGATTATATGGTGAAGTTACTGTGCAATCTTATTTTTGCTTTGTATATGAGAGAAGTTCTCCATTTTTAATCCTCCAAGGTAGAACTGAGTAAAACACTTTACAGCTGCAAAAAAATAAAAAATAAATAAAAAATAAATAAATATTAATTTAAAAAAATTCTCTCCCTATATTAAGCTTCAGTAGTGTGAAAATATTTCTTATGCTAGTATCCAAAGAGCAATGTAAATCTTGCTGCAAGACAGTTTTGCACATTTTAAGACCTGGAACTAGAGTTAAATATTTTTCGCTAACAACATGTATAGCTAAAACAGGCACGCAGCATTGTGGTTAGATAAGGTTTTTAGAAGATGCTGATGCTAAAGTCATGACATTCACAGAGTGGCAACTAGAATTTTATCAAGTATTTCTTCTCTGAGTTGAAACCACAAGCTACATTAGCCTGAAAAACCACTGGCAGAATGTTTCTACATTTTTATTTAAAATGGATGAGGGTGATCATTTGGGTTATGCAAGAGAGTAGTTTGATGGCATATTTTTTCTGTGTACTGGGAGTATGGTGTATTTTTAGGGGGAAGCTTCTTTAGCTAATTGGGTAATTCTTGTAACTCTGTGTGCCACTTTCCATCTCCTTAATATTGTTAAGTTCCAATCAAGCCACCAACCAAAAGGCAGCAAACGAATGTGCCTGCTGACTCCAAAATAAGGCACAGAACTGCAGCAGGGTTTTTAAAAGGGTTATAGGTTTAATGACACCTATGGCAACAGATAACTATAGGGGTTTCAGATGTTAAATGAAAGATGCCCCCCTTTAATTAAGGAAACTTTTATATCCCCAGGATATTGTGTGCTATTTGTGTGATATTGTGATTTGTGTGCACACAGACACAAATATGGATAAAATACAGATACACGTGGACAAAATGCATACAGACACATAAGCATTACCGGACATTCTCTGATGAATGACTAGAAAAATAATCTTGAAACCTGGTTGAGTTTTCTGAAAGGACAGAGTTGAGTAACTAATGACATGGAGGACCGTCTTCTCTTGGGGACAGTAGTTATGTGAAAGTACTAGAAAGGAATGCTGATATAAGTGCTGCAATTGTTCTTTTTTTAGATTTGTTGAAATGTGTTATGGTACAGATATTTCCTTTGTTTTGATGTTTTGAGATTTTGATCTCCATTATTGATAAGCTTATTACTTATTCCAACACAACACTTTACCTGCGCCTTTTAAGACCCAGTGCTGTATCATTATGTTTTATACCCTCAACATGTCTTGTCTTCATACCAGCTAAGAGACATTATTAGGCACTGTGCCATTGCCATGGTGACAGCCAATGCTACTGCTTGATCTTTGAAAATAAATAAATTATATAACAAGCTTTGAGACTAAATGGATGGCTGCTTTGTCATGGGTGACTACATAATCCAATCCTAGATATAATTCTATTCTAAACAAAGGAAACAGGCATCCGACACAGGCCTAAAATTCCTGATAGACGTTAACAGTGCTCAGTTAACCCCAAAGGTTATATCAGTCAAAAAACGCACAATGTTTAAAAATTCAGACATTAAAGCTTCCCTAAATCTCCAATTATCTTAATCGGTCTTTAGTTTCCCCTTGTTCAGCCAGGTGTATATACAGCTGACAAGGCAAAAAAATCATGCAAGGCAAACTCTAGGACAGGGTCATTTTCTCTGGCACTCTGTGTGTGTGGGTGTTGGGGGGGGTGTAATTAAATAATGTAATGCAGTACTTCATGACTATATAATTTAAATATACATGCAAAACCATGTGGTCTATGGCATAGCACAACATGCAGTGTTAGGGTGTAAAGTCGTAGATATTTAAACGTTCATGTGTAGTCGTTAAAACAGGTATTGCAAAAGTGCTACTGTTTGGAGGCACTGCGGAAAGGGATCAGACCTCAGGACTTTACCATGCTGGATAGGACCCAGAAGGGAAATGAGAAAAGAAAAGGGAGTGAAAATGGATTATACTTCAATCAGTGGGCTTCAAATATAGGCCTTGGTTGAATGCCAAAGGTAGCTGCACTAAGCTTGTGGCAGTCTGGGCAAACTGAAAAGGGCTGGACCTTCAACCAGTGCCAGAAAATTTTGCAGCACAGAAACAAAGCCACAATCAAAAAGCACTGCTGAAAGCGCTCGGAACAAAAAGAATATGAAGGGATAAAGCCACCCAACAAACTGTGCTTAGCAACCATCTTTAGAGATCAAGGTCTTCAGTGTAGCTGGATTATTCTGAACAGTGCCTCAGCTTTAAAGACAGAGATAAGATTGACATCATAAAAAATGTTAGTCAGTTAGAATTTATTGGTTTTACAGTTTTATATTATCCACTGAGAAAATGCTCATACTGGTAGTGCATCATAAATGCGTGAACAACAACCACTTTAACTTTGAAGTTTGTGCTCCATTTTTTTTTTAACACTTTAATTTTTGGTTAAATCAGACCTACGCGAATATTCATAAGCTGTGCTAAAAATAAACAGTAAAAGCTAGAATATTTAAATTTCCAGCCATTAGTAAAGACAACAGCTGCAA